>CADCXT010002489.1:0-76352 GCA_902806775.1 Microtus agrestis
TTGAGAACTGAATTATATTTGCTCAGATACAGAGGATGCAGTGTAGATGTAGAGGTGACTGATGGTGGCCATTAATTCTTGAGATGATGGCATCGTAGGATCTCTTCTCAATTATGAGACCATGATGAAGAGGAAAATGCCAACTCCTTAACTCTGAACTAGTGGTTGCCAGCTTAGCTTCTGGCTTTCTGAGATCTTTATTTGTAAATAGACATTATTAGAATTAGTTACAACTACATTTTTGTGGAAGTGGAAGGTTTGGATCGTTGATCAGACATGTGCAGCTTAGGGATCCGTGGAGTCACAATTACTTTCTTAAACAGCAAACAGCCACAGATGCAATCACTGTGTGAGCAAAGTAGGCAGAACGAGTTTTTTTTTTATACATGGGAAGTGAAAAGCTGATAAAATTTAAAGTGAACATGGCAAAAATTATCAGTTTGAAATATATTTTAGATGACAAATCAGAGGAACTCATGCCAGCAACCTTAAGGATAGGTTTGTTGTTTTCGAAAAGATGTCTTTCTTTTATCGCGAAGATGAGAACCCATGGAATACTTCCAGACTAAGGCATTTTGATGGACCACGACCTTCCCCAAGTCACTGTAGAACTCCCAAAATCACTTTCCCCAATAAACAGCGGGGAAGTAGTTTGCGAAGGAACTACCAATATTTCCAAATACTGTTTTAAAATGTTTCTTTTATTTAAAAAGGGTATTATAGAGATGGAATACTTTGCATTGGTATGGATCTTGGTTTATTGATACAAATTTTAGGTCAATTTTGTTTATATGTATATTTCTGCTCTTGATTAAGGTATTGTGCTCATGCCTCTATTTAGAAATATAATGTACATAGGAAATGGTCTCTGTGCCCATGTGTTGTAGAGTACTTCCCACTTTCTCTTTCTATCAGGTTCCAGTGCGGTTCAGGACTGATATTGAGGTCTGTAATCAATTTGGACCCGAGTTTTGTGCATGGTGATAAATATGGATCTATTTTCATTCCTTCTACAGATTGACATCCAGTTTTGCCAGCACAATTTGTTGAAGATGCTCTCTTTTTCATTGTATACTTTTAGCTCCATTATCGAAAATCAAGTGTTCATAGGTTTGTGGATTAATGTCCTGGTCTTCTATTTGATTCCATTGGTCAACTTCTTCTGTTTTTATGCCAATATCAAGCTGTTTTCAATACTGTAGCTCTGTAATAGAGTTTGAAGTCAGGGATGGTGATGCCTCCAGACGATCCCTTTATTGTATAGGATTGTTTTGGCTATACAGGGTTTTGTTTTCCATATAAAGTTGATTATAGTCTTCTCAAGATCTGTGAAGAATTTTGATGTGATTTTGATGGGGATTGCATTGAATCCTATAGATTGCTTTTGGTAGAATTGCCATTATTGCTATGTTTATCTTCCTAATCCAAGAGCATGGGAGATCCTTCCATTTCTCGTATCCTCTTCAAATTCTTTCTTCAAAGACTTAAAGTTTTTGTCAAATAGATCTTTCACTTCTTTGGTCAGAGTTACCCCAAGATATTTTATGCTATTTGTGGCTATCGTGAAGGTGATGCTTCTCTGATTTCCCTCTCAGCCTCCAGTGTGCATGTTTCACCAGAAGTCAGCTCCAGTCCTTGTCCCCTCTATCATTCAGTTTTATCATACACAGCTGCAGTGACACCAGCAGTGACTGTTGAAGGTTTGGATAGATACAGAAGTGTCTAAACTCTTAGAATCTTGATATTATGACTTATACCAATGAATTGAATAATTACACACAAAGTAGAAAGCAGCTTATTCTGTCTCATGTTACCCAGGATCAGGCTGAGGATCCAGAATTCATGACTATTGGGGACTAGGTATGAGCAGGGAGAGAGTTTTCGAACAATTTGGTTAGGACTAAAATATACCAAAGCCAATATTTTGAGGTTCTAGTTCTAAGCATTTATACTATGATAAAAAATATCCTTAACAAGATATTGAGAAATACACTATATCCCAAAGGACTGTTCACATATCCATATCAGTGTCAGTAAATTAATAAACAAAAAAGTAGAAGTATTCCTCCTCTTTAATACAAGAGAAAATTAAGTACATGGAAAGTCCCTTGAATTTGTCTGCTTTTGACTCGTCTGGGGATTGTTCCGGGAGTTATAAAGGGAAATCATAACTAGGGTGTTATGAGTGCAGAATCATATCATGCACTATCTCAAGGTCAAAAACACTATAGTAGGTTCATATAACATGTGTCCTGATAGTGTGTGACTACAGCAATAGATTCCTATACTGTTCTTTCCTTAATTCTGTGTGACCATCTATTTGGGGTCAATTATAAAATAGACAAATTAATGCAAATAACTATTTTATAAATTATGTATAAGATTTTTTTGTAAATAGGTCCTATACAAAAAAACTGAAGAATCTCACCAGTTCCTGACTGCTCCAGAAGATGTTCCCCGAATAAGTGGCTTGAGCCTGGTTCAGTCAGAACAGACATGAAAATGCATTTCATCATTGTCTGGTAGCTCTAAATGTATTATATTCTTTTCCCACTTTAAATCATTTTATTACTATTCTTACTATAAACTTGTTTGAGTGAGTCATAGGCTTTGTAAATTTTTTTCTTACTAGGTAAAAAATAAAATTATTGATATCTCTAAAATATTGTAATTGATTGGAAGAAGTTTAGCAACTGAAAATTTGATTGATTAACATTATAATTATGAATCTAATAGTAGTATAATTAGAAATATAATAAATTATTGTTTACATCATAAATTTTTAAATATAAGCAAATGATTTTACATTTAATAATGTAAAATAAAAATTTATTACAGCTGACATTTATGAAGAGACTTCACTAGGGTATATCCTAACTTATAATCAGAGAGAAGTTCATAATGCATTTATTTCTCTTCTGCCTGTATTTTTAGTAATGGTTTTACACTTGAAACTTTTTTACCCTGTCCAACATTTAAGTTGTAACATATGTGTCCACTGTTGAGTGACTACACAGTTATTGTTTGGAAATATCTCAGAAGATCAACTCATTCCATGGATGAACTTTGGTCAATATCCATATAGTTCATTGTTAGAATAATCCTCCCAAAATAACAGTTTGGATATTCTCAATCCACAGTGTGAAAGCCAGGGTCAACCTTCCCTCAGTGTTACGTAACCTGAAGTCAGTTTTCTCAGGTTCCACTTGATAAGAACTACTTTTGTCTTCTTGGTGTCTGGATTTCACTCAAACAATGTCTTTCAGGTTCATTCAGCTCAATGTTATATTTAGGTCTTTGTGTCCTGTTATAAAACATGACAGGAAAGGCTTATGATTGTTCATCCAAGTACTGCAGCAACACCTCATTGGTTGAGAGAACATACTGTTCTTGTAGAGGATCGGCTCCAGTTTCTGACAACCACAATTGGAAGCTCATAACCACCTGTAATTCTTGTGAACACTGTTCTACCCACCATGATCACTATATGGTTCATAAAGAAAAATGTATGAGTAATCAAAAATAAAATATTTTTGGCAGGCAGCACCACATAACTTTATGTGGAGTAGGCACTTAGGAAGGAGGACATACCATAGGCCAGACTAAAGGTGAATACTGGGTTGGGAAAAAGCCCTTTCTTCTTGTCTGGAGATGGAGTTATTGGTGCTAAAATTATATCATTATATCTCTTGTTTGAGGAACTCCTCACAGTCTTTTCATTAATGATAGACGCAGGGGCCCAATGACAGGAGTTAGTGTGGATCCTCGCCTGAATAGCACAACATACAGAGGTTGTAGAAACCGGCTCAACATGGCATGGTACAGGTTGAGGCGCTCTCCACATGGCCTAAGACAGGGTGCCCTGTGATCTGCTTACTTTAATCCTGCTAGATGCCTTTTATTTGAGGAGCTCCAAGGACGGGCGACTTATGGCAGGATAATCCCCAACCTAAGGCAGGGCCCTGGGAACCCTAGGACGGGTAAGGGGGAAAGAAAAAGGCCTGGTCCCCACTCGACCTAGGAGTCATCGAGCACCCCTCTGTTCCCAGGAGAGGTGGATTGCTTCACCACTCGAGAGGAGGGTCTCTCCTTGTCTCAGTCCCTTCTCCTTTGGTCTGACACCATGGATGACTCTGACTGGTGCTCTCCATGTGATAGCTGCCTGCCTTTGTATGGGAGGGGAGGGGATCTGTGGGGAGCCGTTTCCCCTAGAGATCATTGCAGGAACCATCGCCCTGGGAGACTGCGGGGAACCCCACACCCATGGTTGTGCTGGGAATGGTCCTGTTGCCCCACACCCAGTTGAAGCTGTTAATGGAGAAAAAAACTTTCTTGAAGAGTTCTTGTCTAGTATATAAGGCCTGATTCAAATGGAGATATTTCAAAAACATGTTCATTATTTTAATTAACAAATATTGTGTTTGAATTATTACCCCCTGTTAAAGGTTAGAATATTGTTAGTGACATCCAAGAGATGGGTTTCATTTATCTTGACATTAAAAACTTATTTTTATCACTTGTCTGAGATGTGATTCCAAAGGATAACATATAGTTTAGACATCACATGAGCAAAAGGTGTTGTCCTCTTGGGCAAACATCTTCCTGCCCGCAATCTAGATTGGGTCTTTTATCTTTGCCAATGTATTTGGGTAGAAGTGGTTGTATCTAGAAGTGGTTGTATCTAGGCATCATCCTGGTGAAGAAGTCACATCTTTATTTCCATAGAAAATAAAAAGTTATAGATTCACCTTCAGTATCTGTAGAGTGCATTAGATCTGCCAGGTTGCAGGAAAGGGACTCGAGTGGGTCACATCCATTAGCATTAGTAGTAGGTATATCTACTTGCTGATGCTCTAAAGAACCAATTCACCATTTCCAAAGCCAATGAATGCATAGAACACCCTGAACCTGGAAATAAGCAGTCTGAGTTCTGAGGACACAGTCACATATAACTGTGCAAGAGACACAATAGATAGATGCTACTGTGAGCTCGGACTCAAACCTCCCTGCAGAGAATTTGGAGAAGATGAGAGTGCTGAGAACACAGAGAGTTCTGGGAATACAGGGCTAGACTTCTCTGTGTCTTGGCTGCAAATCCATATCACATTCATGGATTTTCTCTAGAGGGATTGTGTACTAATCCTTGCAGTTCCTAAAGGTTGATTTATTCAAATTCCAGTTTATTGTTGAGATGTGTGTCTATGTATTTATTATTTATTATAGTATTTCTATCTGTCTCTATGTATGTCTATCTTATAATATCTCTGTGTCTCTCTGTATGGCTTTGTCTTTGTGTTTGTGTATATGTTGACATGAGATGCTTTTCTCTATAAGTCTATATGATAATTTAAAAATAATTTCCATCACTGAGCAAGGATTTCACCAATTACCTAGTCTAGTCTCAATGATCATACTGTCTCCATGTCTCAGAGATTGGCTCACTGATTGAGTATCACATATACCTTTATTGTTTAGTTCTGCAGAGCTAAACAAAGTTCCTTCTGCATGTGTGGTTGAAACTTGAATCACAGAGATATCTCCATAGATCATTTTAGGTATTTTTAAATGTAGGATATACTCTGAATTGAACAAATATAGATCATCACACAGGGCATATGATACCATATGGGGGGCCAGAATCAGATCCTGAAGAAGCAAAGAACTCTTGAGATTGTGTAATCCTAGACTATGACAAGAGACTCAGTAATATTCCCTAGTTAGAGCAATGTAGTTGTTTAATGTCAGAGCCAATAAGGGAACCAGTCAGTGTCAATGAACCATGAATATAGATTGCCTTTCTTTTGTACATCATCATCACACAGACTGGGAAAGAGACCTAGCCTTGAATCAACGGTAGTTGTAGTAATAAAATGTGTGTCATGCTCCAGCTCTGAGATAGTGAGCTCCTTGTAGCTAGTGATACTCACTGAGCTTCAGTTAGTTGAAAATAGATCCTAACCCACTCATACATAACATGATTTCTTTGCTTCTTTTCTATTTATGCGTTATAGTTCATCTTGTGTAATTCGAGCACAATTTAATGGGTGGAATGAGTTTTCTTTCCTACAAGTTTCTAAGAGTTTTATTTACACTGTTGTTCAAAAATTATGGTGTATAACACCTCTAGCTAATTCTGAACTGAGGATCTTTATCTAGAGCTCTGATGTATTCAAGTTACAAAAGTTGGAAGAAAGCAGTATTCTGAATAGTATGCTGGAATCATGTAAAGTTTCGTTATAAAGGATTAGGTGGGCATAATATAAAATTTCATTTCAAAAGAGTAGGTGGGCATTGGAAGCCAATTGATTTTGTTTCTTCAATCAAAGCATGATGTCACCTGTGAAATGATATATATTTTTTCAGAAAATCATGGACTTTTGTTGCCTGTAATGATGGAATAGCTGTGACTGTAACATATTCACATCCTGTGAGTTCTGGAGAAATAGCAAAGAGAGGGCTCTGCATTCATAGGTTCAACCATTAGGCAAAGATCTGGAAGATACAGGCATGAACCAAATCTTATAGTGCATCATATAGAATATTAGTACATGAATTCAGAGCAGTAACCTGAAAGGTGGATGCTGAATAGAAAACCATAAAGAACCCTGTTTATTGGCCTGCACTCCATGGTTGTTCAGCATGCTTGTTTATACAAACCAGGAACAACTTCCCATGGATGGCAACACCATGTGTGTCTAAAGCCTCCATCATCAATCATTACTCAAGAAAATGACCCTGCATTCATTCTTAAAGGATAACTTAGTGGAGGAGATTTTTCCAAGTGAAGTCCCTTCTTCCGTGATGACTGTATTTTTTATTATGTTCATGGAATTCTAGCCGCACCACAAATGTACAAGCTGGTACTGTCATTATAACATGACCCATTAAGTGAGTATCCATGTGTCCACCAGACATAAATAAACAAATAACTGATAAAAAGCTTAAGGATTAGAATCTACCTATAAAGTAGAATATAATTATATGTAATGGGTAGATTTACCATGAATTCTTATCCTTTACAAATAATTTGCTTAATGACTTTTGTTAGGGAATGCAGGGAAAAGGAAAACCCAATGCGCAAGAACATTCAGAGTACAGACACAAATTACATCTGAAACAACAAAAGACCAAGTTCTCCAATATATTATGAGAGATACACATTTATTTATATAATACTCCTTCCCAAACTTTTGGTAACACAATGAAAATATAAGATAAACCCAAGATGAAACATGCTGAGATTATGTCTGAAAATATTTTAACATTCCTAGCAAAGAATATGTGAAACACAGCACTTGTATGTAAAGGAAGTGAACACCAGAGTTTGCAAAATATGGCTGAATCCCTCATGTTAAGACTTTCCCTACCACTGCCACTCTAGTACAAAGATTATGCACACACAAATAAGCGATTTAAAATGTGAAATATCTATTTCCAAATAGTAAACAGACATTCTCTAAATGCTGGTTGATCAGGGTGGGTCGAGCTCTGCACTCTATTTCCTCTATGGTTTGTATTACCAAGGCAAGGATAAATGCTCTATAAACTCTTGTTCTCTGTGGTGATCTACAACTCAAGACACGGTGTTCACAATATTCATATTTGCCTACTTCTCCACTTTTGTTGTGGTTCAGCTTCTCTTCCTTACATTTTATTTTCATTAACATAACTCTCAAGACTAGTTGCATACTACTGTGCTTCCTGAATTTTTATTCTCAGCCAAATTTCCTATCGCTTATTAATGCAATATTATGTATATGAACCTGGGTTTTTCTTTATTACTGGCTAAAGAGAAATAAAAGTACATAAAGAAAGGTAGACTGGCATAAGTCAAGAGATACCAGTCCCTCGATTCTATGTTCCATAAATGAGAAAGTGAATAAATTGAGCCACATGAGGTAGGAACCAAATAAGTCTCTTGGGTATCCTCTGAGATAAACACTTGGAATCACAGGTAATAATGTTAGTGACCTTCATCTTCACAAGTTATCTAGACAAGTGATGAGAATAAAAATGTTTTCACTGACACCAAGTGAATAAATTTTAAGTTGTTTCGTAAAGTAGGGTTACTGATAACTAAGAGGCCCAAATCCATACTAAATTTAGTTCTACAATTTATAGAGATATACAAATGCATTGGGGTTATGGTACACTGTTCTGCCTACACTGCATAAATGTGGACTCACTTATGGTAAAGACTTCTATGGTTTTGCTTATCAGTTCTACACAGTGTGATTAATACTAATTGCCATTTATCAGGGTTTGGAAATACAAACAATAATAAGAAAATGTTCCTGAGTTCCCATGTTCAAATCCTCTAAGAAACATAAGACAAATCTCATTCACATGAGGGAAGTGGAAACCAAGTCCTGTGGTTTCTTTTATCCTCTCAGAAGCGTGTGCCAATGCAAAGCAGACCTCAGACTCACTATAAAAGCCCAGGCCTAGCTGAGGCCCCATCTCCTTCTAAATAGAGCTTCCAGCAAAGCATGGCTGTCCTGGTGCTGCTCCTCTCCCTGGTGACATTTCCAAGTTGTAAGTGTTTCAGGGTTTCAGGAGAGGGACTCAGGCATGTCATCTATGCAATGTATGACTGATTGTGTGTTGCTTGTCTCCAGGTGTCTTTTTCCAGGTACAGCTGAAGGAGACAGGACCTGGTCTGAGACCCTGTCTCTCACCTGCACTGTCTCTGGATTCTCCCTAACCAGCTATCATATACACTGGGTTCACCAGCCTCCTGGAAAGGGACTGGAGTGGATGGGAATAATGTGGTCTAGTGGAAGCGCAGAGTACAATTCAGCTCTCCAGTCTCGAATCACCATCAGCAGGGACACATCCAAGAGTGAAGTCTTCTTAAAATTAAACAGTCTGCACACTGAAGACATGGCCATATATTACTGTGCCAGAGACACAGTGAGGAAACTCAATTTGAGCCTACACAAAAAAATATCTCCATGTAGAGACATTTGCGACCAACAGAGGGCACTAAGGATGAACAGGGATTCCTGAGACCCCAAAGTAAGGTTCACTTCAGAGGCTAAGACATTCAGGAATATGCTTCATGACCTTGAGTTTTAATATTAGAACCTGTGGTTTGCTCTTCCAGCCAAGCATATCCTGAGGCCCCTCTCCTTTCGTCTTATTATAGTCAACCTTTTATGTGTGCAAACATGAGATCAAAATTTTTCTAGATACTCTCTAAGTTATCCAATTGCTTCTGATGAACAGAAAGAATGGCATCCAATTTAATGTATTCTGTGGTGTTCTCTCTCTCTCTCTCTCTCTCTCTCTCTCTCTCTCTCTCTCTCTCTCTCTCTTTTTCTGAGTGTGTGTTTGTGTGTGTGTGCATGTGAAATAATAATTCAAAAGGAGTCAGAAATTGTGACACATGACTTAAATTTCAATGTAAAGCTTGGAAATTTTTAATATTTTTGTAATTTATTCTTTTTGTTTTTGAACATGTGATGGAAAAACTGCACCTTCTCTGTAAAATACACTTTCCAAGGGTAGATTTGAAAATGAAATATATGTTATTTCCTTCTTCTAAACCAAGAAAACTTAAAGATTACACTTGGTTATCAGTTGTGAAAGGTTCTAATGTTAACCATTTGCATCTTGTTGAAATTAGGATGCACCCTAATTTTCAGAAATTATTCCTCAGTAGACATATTTACATGCTCAAATCGACACTGGTCTGATGCCTACTGGTATAAGCTTCATTACTACCTCCGACTGTCACCAGCCCTTTCCATGGCATTTGAGTTCTATGAAAACGAGTTTCACTTTGTAATTTGTTGATGCTTTTTCTGGTAACAAAGATTCCCAGAGTTACATGCTTCTCCTAAGCAGCCTTACCTATAATGAATTCCAAATTCCTATCCACTGTCCAACTACTATCTTGTATTTCTCTTCCTGGTCCCTATTTATTGAGGGTCCCCAAATAAAAAGCACAAACTATCAAGGGCCCTCCATCTACAAAATATTTATAAAAACAACTTCTATCACCTTGACTGGATCATGAATGGCTAGACTGGTGAACCAGTGAGCTCCAATGATTATTCTATCCCACATCCCTCAGATAAGATAGGGATATCTCTAGCATTCATAGAGACAGTACAGATTTAAAGGACTTCAATTTGTGATGTTAGGAAGGCATTGCTGGTGAACCAGCTGCTCATCAGAACATTGTGTGTACAAGGCCTTTAATGTTCTACAGTGATGAACTTTTAATACACTACACTATTTTAAGAAGATTTTTAAATATGTTTTTGAGAACTAATGCACATTTTCAATGCTATCTTGACCATATCCTCACTCAACTTTTTTCTTCCAATTTCCTGTCCTTGGCCCTCCCATAACATCTTCCACCAAAATTCCTTATCTTCATTTTATGACTCAACAAATCCAAACAGTATTTATCATAAAGTTGATAGATAAAAAAATAACTTCAATAACAACAGAAAGGACTTTAAGTAGTTCCTTAATCCTGATTTCACATCAGGAAGAAGCTGAAGTGCATCTTATAGCTAAATTTCATCCCAAACACTATTGGAATTTACAGGGATATGCACTGATGATGCCTCTATTATCTGCACAGCATAAAATTGGAGTCACTTAATGTTTTTTTCCTATCCAAGGTCTTGTAAAATTTTAATCTATAAAACTTCCTATTTAATATGCACAGGTGAGGAGTGGGAATCAATGTCAGAAAAATATTACTCATTTTCTATCACCGGGTCCTCTAAGAAACAGAAGGTCAAATTCTAGAAACATGAGGAAAATGAGTAAACCTTGCCCTGTGCTTTTATCCCTCTCAGGATCCTCCTCAATGAAAAAGAAGCCCTCCTGATTCAAAATCTAAAATTCAGGACTAAATGAGTGGCCAAATCTTTTTCTCACTAAAGCGTCCAGCAGGTCATGGTTGTCCTGGTGCTGCTCCTCTGCCTGGTGTACCTCTTCCCAAACTTGTGAGTGTTTCAGGGTTTCAGGAAAGACACTCCAGTCCATGTCATCAATGGGATGGCTTGTACCACAATTATTATAGCTGTTCCTCAGGTCCCTCCCAGTCCCAGCCCTCAACTAAGGAGTAAGCACCTGGTGTAGTACAGCCCTCACAGACCACTGTCCCTCACCTGAACTGTCTGTGGATTCTCATTAACCAGTTATTGTGTTAGTGAGACCTATCTACTTTCCGCCCAGGTTTACGTATTGAATTGGGAAGGACGACAAATAAAGGGTGGGAGAAAAAAATAAAATTGTGATCTTAAATCCCAAGTTGAAAAAAAAGAAAAAAAGACTGCTCCTTGTACTCTAATTCTTCTTAATGTTAAAAATCCAAATCCTAAATCAAGGCCCAAGCAGAAAGACCGGAAAGCAGAAAATCAGGCACTAGTTGGGCCCCCCCCCCTCTGATTCCGGGCCCCACCAATATTCCCACCCCCTCGAAAATCTCACTCAATACTAAAAGTCTCTCTAAAACCTCAGACTGCCTCTAGAATGAATCCCCAGACTGCATCTGAGTTCTTGTCTCTCCCTTTCCTTTTCCCTCTCCCCTATCCCATGGTCCTCCTGTGTCTCTTTCTGGGGTGCTAATAATACATACAAACTTTGTTAGGGGTTTAAACTTAGTTAGCTTGGGCTGTGTATTGCACTTATTAATCACTCTTTTAAAAGGAAACATTTTTTTGCTCTCGAAAAGCGCCGTCCCCCCCCTTCCTCGTTTTCTCCAGTTTAAGTTTTGCGCCCCCCTCCCCCCCCCCGTGGGTGGAAAACGAATAACGCTGCGCCCCCCGCTGATCCGCAGGTTTTTTTTCTTAGAAGACCAACAACCACTACCCACACCCCCAAATTTGCAGTTATACACACTGTCACCATTCTCAACCCATTTTCTCATCAGAAAAATTTTAAACTATCCCAGTCTCCTACCTACTGATGTTGTCAGCAACATAGAAAGGAAGCAGTTTGTGTAATCTTAAATATTACAGACCACCAAGGAGGAAAATTAGGATGTGAAATCAGAAAAAAGTGGGAACTGAATCAGAGACCACAAATAAATTCATAGACTTGCTCTCCATGGTTGTGCAGTCTGCTTCCTTATACAATGCACAAACAGCTGCCCATGGATGGTAATGTCTAGTTCTGTCTGGGTCCTCTTATATCACTTATAAGTAAAAATAATGACATCACAGTCTTGCCTGCATATCAATATAATGTAGGTATTTTTTCCAAATAAGGTTCCTTTTTCCGTGATGACTCTAGTTTATATCATGCAAAAAGATTCTGTCCACAACACAAGTGGACAGGCTGGTAGTGTTAATTCTACATGGCCCATTAAGTGAATATCCATCTATCCACTTTATATAATTAAACAAATGACTGAATAAACCCTTAAGAATAAGGATACGCCTCCCAAATAGATGATAATAGTAAATAATGTGTGACTTTACAATGAATGAATTCCCTTTGCAAATGCTGTTTTCCCAGTGACTTCCTTCTTGAGAATCTCATGGAAAAAGAGAAACCCAAGGAGTAAGAGATTACGGAATATGGATACAAACTCTCTGTGGGAGTCTGAATGACATTGGCCCACATAGTCTCAAAGAGAGTGACACTTTTAAAATATGTGGCATTGCTGGAGTGGGCACGGACTTGTTGGAGGAAATGTGTCTCAGTGGAATGTAGGCTTTGAGGTTTTCTATGCTCAGAGTGCTGCCCAATCTGTCAGTTGACTGCTTGTTCCTTGCAAGTTGTTGGACTCTCAGCTATTCCTCCAGCATCATGACTTGCTGCACGATGCCATTCTTCCTGCCATAATAAGAATGGTCTGAACTTCTGGAGCCACAGGAAAGCCCCCTAAATTTTACGGTTACCTTATAACAGTTGTGGTCATGGTATCTTTTCACAAAAATAGAAACCTAATTTAGACAGTATCTCCAAAGTAACTAAGGACAAAAAAATATTTGAATAAGTGGATTTATACCTAATTCTCAAATATAATTTAAGAAATATGAATTTATTTCTGAAATATTCCTTCCCAAATTATTGTAACCAAAATGAAAATATCAAACAATCCCGAGATGAAACATACTAAACATAATGTCTGAAAAAAACTTTTTTATAACCCTGAAGAATTAAAAAATACAGGAAAGATTTAACATATACTGTTCATGATGACCAGTGCTTTCACAGGGGGCTGTCTCCTTAAAGTGAAGAGCAGTTTCTACCATTGCAACTCACAGTAAATAGTGACAAGACTATGCATAAAGAAATAATAAAGACAAATTATGACGTCTCTAATGCCAAGTTTAGACAGACATTTCCTGACTCTTGAATGAACAGGTTGGTTCCAGCTGTGCATTTTCTGTCCCTGATTATTTGCATTAACAAGACACGGGAAAAGACACCAGAAACTCTTATTATCTCTGCCTTGACTATCATTCAAGTCACAGGGTTCCCATATTCATATATGACTTCCAGTCCACTTCTTGTCATCACTTAAAGTTCTCAGTCTTGTTATTAATTCAGTGACCATAACCCTCAAACCTAGTGGCACACTGTTGCTTTTTATGAAGTGTTATGGGTAGCTGAGCTTCCCATAATTTAACAAAGCAACAATCATATTTAGGAAACTGTGACTGACTACAATCTGAGAAGAGTGACAGGGAAAGATATAAAAGTACATGGATAGACTGACATAAAACAAAAGGAACAAAAATTAGTATCCAGGTAGGATGTTTCCAAGTGAGAAGGTGAAACCTGGGCCTAATAAGATGGGATCCAAATCAGCCCCACAGATTTCCTTACAAATAAACATGTGAAATCACATGTGTGAAATGTGTGTGAGCTGCTTACTCACAAGTTATTTCCAGAGAAGTTATAAGAATGAGACAACTCCACAGACGCCAAGAGAAAGAATTTTAAGTAGTTTCTTTAAAGGATTTCTGGTAACCAAAAGTACCAATATCATTTAAATTTCAGAGATGCATAAATCCATTGAGAACCTGGTATCCTCCTCTGCCTGCACTGAATGAATGTGGACCTAGTTAATGTAAACACGTCCATGTTTTGCTTCTAAAGCCTGTACAGTATGACTCTTAATATTTCCGGTTTCTCTGTCACTGGAAATCCAGGGAGCATCACGAAAATGTTCTTAGACGCACAAAGCAAATCTCAGTTTCCTAGAGGAGAAATTGGAAACATTGCATGTTCTTCCTTTTATGCACTCTGGGACCTCCCCAAATGCAAAGCAGTCCTCAAGCTCAGGATGAAATCCAAGGCCAAGCTGAGAGGCGCCATCTCCTTCTGACCAGAGCCTCCAACACAGCATGGCTGTCCTGGTACTGCTCCTCTGCCTAGTGACATTTCCAAGTTGTAAGTGCTTCAGGGTTTCAGGAAAGGGGCACAGGTTTTTATCTATGGGTTATATGACTGATGATGATGTTGCTTGTGCCTAGGTGTCCTGTCCCAGATACAGCTGAAGGAGTCAGGACCTGGCCTGGTGCAGCCATCACAGACCCTGTCGCTCACCTGCACTGTCTCTGGGTTCTCAATAAGCAGCTATGGTGTACACTGGGTCCGTCATCCTCCAGGAAAGGGTCTGGAGTGGATGGGAGTAATATGGGGTGGTGGAAGCACAAATTATAATTCAGCTCTCCAGTCCCGAATCACCATCACCAGGGACACCTCCAAGAGCCAAGTTTTCTTCAAACTGAACAGTCTGCAAACTGAGGATACAGCCACGTATTACTGTGCCAGAAACACAGTGAGAGAACTCCAGTGTGAACCTGCACAAAAACCTCCAAATGGAAACACTAACGACCAGCAGGGGGCGTTGGAGACCAACAGGGTCTCCCAAGACCAGTATAGGGTTGCTTAAAAAAGATAAGAAGTTCTAGACTATGCTGCATGAGACTAGGTTTCATTTTTAGAATCTGTGTTTTTCTCTTCCAAACACAAATAAGAAAAAAATTCTCTAAACGTGTCTCTTCCCTGTCATAGTCTAATAAAGTTCTTATTTGTTCAAATACTATAACAATAGCCTTTCCCACAAGCCCTGTAATCTAACAATCTGCTTCTTGTTATCAGATAGAATGACATATTACTTTATATGTTTTACATACACACACATATATTCATACATATTCACACATTTTCTTATATATGCAGATATTTTAAAGGAGTCAGCAGTTATGACTCCTGTTGTATATTAGGTTCAGTTATAAGCTAGAGGACTTTAAAGGAGCTGTAATTTGTCCTCTTTGTTTTTGCATCTGTGATAGAATCCACAGCTTCCCTAATTTAAAGTCATTTTCTCATAACACCCTGGAAACTGAAATACCCACAATTTCCCTCTAGACCAAGAAGGTCTGGTAAAAAAGGATAGAATTGATTATTACTTTTGACAGATCCCATCTCATCCATTTTTATCATGGTAAAAGTTAGTTTTCCCATCAGACTTTTAAAAAGTGCTTCATCAGGCTAAATGAATAGTTATTGTTTGGGGATCTGTCTAACTTTAACACTGACTTTTTCCATACATAAATACAGGATGTGATCTTATTAACTTTGGTCAACTTCCATATAACTCTTTATTTGGGATAATCCTTCCCAACTAACTAATTAATCTTCTCACTCTACACTGTCCAAACCATGATCAGACTTCCCTAATTTTACTTCTCCTAAGATGAGCTTCTTAAGTTGCACATGTTAAGTGTTTATCTTGTCCTCTTGATGGCTAGCTATTACTGACAAGGCCCTCTGACATGCAGATTGGTTTGATATTTCAACTGTTTAGAACTGAGTTTCAGCAAACATATAAGGGAAGGTTGCCACTGCTCATTTTCACACTTGGGAAGCAGCTCAAAGGTTCAGAGGACATATTGTTCTTGCAGGAAAACAGTTTCAATTTCTGGCACTCATAATGTTTAAGTTATACCTACCTGTAAGTCTGGAGATCCCATGGTCTTTATTTATCCCCATGCACACTACAGTACTCACACAGAAACATACACACATATTAAAAACAAAATATTTCATTTTCTCATCCAGTGTTGACAGTTAACCCAAAGTGAGTGCTCCATAGTTTATATGAAGCTTTCATACATATAGAAACTTTCAAAAAGTGTTCCTCATACAGATTAATGAATATTGTTTTTGAAATACCACTACTCCTTGTAAAAGATTAGGAACCTTAACTCCTAACCTTTTTGTCTCATCCAAGAGATCAGTCTCATTTTCTTCTCAAATTTAACTCATTTCTATCACTTGTCTGAAATTTGAGTCTAAGGATAGCACATAGCTCTAATGCCCTCATGAACAGACATTTTCCTGCACGCCATCCTCTCCTTTGGTTCTTTCATCTTGGCCAATGCATGTCGGCAGCTTAGGTTGCATAGAACAAGCAACTTTGATCAACATAAAAATGAAACTTAAAGCCAAAAGGATAGGTTTTCTGTATCCAATAATTCAAGACCCAATTCCTAAAGGAAAGAAAGAAATCACAGTGCTATAAGGATGGAGAGAAATGGGCCCTGTGCCTTGTTAAAGGGAACATGGTTCGGTTACATTACTGTAAAGGAATTTGGGCAAACCACAAAAATTCTGTATACTAGAACACACGCCTAACGTTCTTACTGCTATGTGAGCATCTGAAGAAAATAATATTTTCAATTAAAATAGATTATTGAATTTCAATGATTATTTCCATATCCCACTGTTATACTCTCACTGCTGGACTCCCTATAAGTAAAGCCTGAGATGTCAAATCTCACAGAGATGCCCATGATTAATTGTGATTTTAGTTATCACATCCCAATAATTTTCACTTAATTGTTTTCAGTATGACAATTTCCATAAATAAAAGTGAACACAGATACATTGGCTATAGTACATATCTTCTCCCATGGCCTTGTAACATGCATGCCCATAAGAGAGGGTAAGATATGGCAGTATGCAAAGAATGTGTGGAGACCTTGGGTAAGATTGCAGTGGAGCTGAGTGTCCAGGTGATATTCTCACCTTGTATTTCTTATGCAGTCCACAGGGATGATGGGACAAGAAGCAAGTGTGGACCACATATAAAAACAATGTGATATATTAACAAGCTCAGCAAGACAAGAACAAATCCTAGTTATGATAACAAGGAAGGAAGCAGGAAATGTGCTTGAGTCACCCCTGAGCAAACAAGTTTGAAAACATGAGATGCCATTTTAGGGTTGGCAAGAGATTTTACTCTAGAGGGATTCCCTGGGGTTCAGAGAGATGTACCCAACTAGGTCCTTGGACAGCTGAGGAGAGAGAGCCTGAAATGGCCCGATCCTATAGCCATACTAATGAATATCTTGCATATCACCATAGAACCTTCATCTGGTGATGGATGGAGATAGAGACCGAGACCCACATTGGAGCAATGGACTGAGCTCCCAAGGTCCAAATGAGCAACAGAAGGAGGGAGAACATGAGCAAGGAAGTCAAGACCACGAGGGGGGCACCCACCCACTGAGATGATGGGGCTGATCTATTGGGAGCTCACAAAGACCAGGTGGACTGGGACTAAAAATGCATGGGATAAAACTGGACTCTCTGAACATGGTGGACAATGAGGGCTGCTGAGAAGACAAGGACAATGGCACTGAGTTTTGACCCTACTGCATGTACTGGCTTTGTGGGGGCCTAGCCTATTTGGATGCTCACCTTCCTAGACCTGGATGGCGGGGGAAGGACCTTGGACTGCCCACAGGGCAGGAAACCCTGACTGCTCTTTGGACTGAGAGGGAGGGGGAGGGGAGTAGGGTGTGGGGAGTGGGTGGAGGGGGAGGGAAAAGGGAGGCGGGGAGGAGGCATAAATTTTTCATAAAAAATTTTAATAAAAAAATAAAAAAGAAAACATGAGATGATATCTGACACTGGCCTTGGGTCTCAAAAATAAGTATCACAACCTACAATAGTAAAGAGCCTGACAATGTATGCACATTGGTTCAATAGTGCTGTGAATATTATGGGAATGAATACATATTTCTTATTGGATTTAGGGCCCACTCCCAAAAACTTAAAATTATATCTGGTTCCAAGAACCAGAGCAGGAACCCATGACATTGTAGATCATAAGCTCTAGGAGATAATGTTGCACTATTATTCCATTAAATGGACATTGTATTAAACAACCCCTTAAGAATTTAAAATTTATATTAAATATCATTACATTTCTTCAGCTAAATCAAAACTTTGATTTATGGAGGTGTTGATTAATACAGAGACCTAAAACTAACCCACATTTATAGAATAGGAGTTCCTGAAGTCTTCATTCTAAATGGGACATTTTAAATATTTTTTCACTTTCCAAGATTTGGGGATCAATAATAGAAGACAAATAAAAAGAGCTTAAAGAGGCAGAACTGAAGAATAATGTCAGTGAAACAGTGTTTTCCAGGCATGGCAAGGCTGCAACACTTGTGAACTCACAACAGCTGCAACTACATGCACAAGTCCACACTAGCCAGCATCCCAGCATGAGGTATCTAACTTATGAACTCACAGTATCTGTAACTGCCTGCACAGGATCATATGAGCCAACAACCAAGCATGGAATGTCTCAATCATGAAGTCACAGCAGCTGCAACTGCATGCACAAGATCACACAAGACTGAGGGGCCACTGGCATGACACCAGGATTTATCTCTAATGCATCTACTGGTTTGGGGGGGATCCTATCCTCTTTGGATGTACACCTTGCTCAGCCTAGATATGGTAATGAGAGCTGTGGACCTTCCACAAGGCAATGTGCCTTATCCCCTCTGAGGATTACATGGGGGTATGGTAGGAGGATGTGTGGAGGTAATGAGAGCATGGAAGAGTGTGGGAGCTTGGATTGGTAGTTTTTTTTAATCTAATAAATTTAAAAAAAACTAAATAAGTGAAGGACTCCACCAGTTCTTAGTTGGATGGGAAGATGGTCCCAGATAAAGTTGCCTACCAAGATATTTGGTATTTACCAGTGTTCCTTAATCATTTGCTTTTGAATTTATTGTTTTGAGCCTCAGTTATATAGTTTATATTATTTTCCTTTATTCTTTAGAATCTCTACATATATTATTTCATCCAGTTCATCCCAAATCTGTCAAGTATTGGGGCTCTATTAACCTTAATATATTTAAGCACAGTAAGTGCTGCCCATATGTGCATGTATGTGAACCCATGCGCTGCAATATAGGAAGCATACCAGTGACCATACCCTCAAAAAAAAGAAACTATATCCCTTGTTCAGAAAATGCATTTCCATCTGCTCCTCTGGAAGAAGTAGGGCCAAGGAATTATCAGCCCCATCTATACCAGGCTGGCTTGGCCCTAGTTAGGATTATACAAACAACAGCAGCCATTATGAGTCCATGAGTGTAATATCCATGGCACATCCAGAAGACAGCATTTCACAGCACCTCTCCCTGTCTTTCACTCTTTACATTCTTCCCTCTTCTTCATCAGTGTTCTCTGAGCCTTGGAGGAAGTTGAATGATTTTGAAAATCTTATATCATACAATATATTGAAGATTGGCGAGGACATTTTCTGCCTCATAGAAAATCCAGATTGTGTGTTTGAGACTCAGTGTATGTGGTTTTCTGACTTCTGTTTTGTAGGCTCGGAACTAGAATGGAAGTCAAAACAGGAAAAGTCATTTTAAGTGGGGGAAATGACACAGGGTAAGACAGAAGTTTTAAATGAAATGTTGGGCGTAGTGAGAGAAAGGGGATGAGTGAGTAGAAAGCATGAGAATTCAGGAAAATAAAAACAGAGTCTTCTGACAATACCAAACAGATGCCAAAGTTTTGTGTTTTGTTATAAAAATTTATTAGGTGCCCCATTATGCTGATATAAATATGCAGAAACAAAAACTGACATAAAACAACATGAAGACAGCCATGCATTGCCCGGTATCAAGTTGGGAAAGTAGAAAGTGATCATAGGGAAAATTTCAGAATGCAAAAGATTAAGTGCTGCAAATATGAAGATATCTCCATAGCAATCACTGATAGGAAGAAAGACAAACACAAGGAACTTTTCATTTTCAAACTTCCTGGGGACATAGGACAGCATTTTTCAGAGCTAAGGAAAAACCAAAAAAAAAAAAAGTCTTAAGTGCTCCTGTCACAGAGAAGGAGTTTCACTTAGAGTCAGGTGTCACCCTTCCCAAATTCCACCTCAGGAAGAAGGACATGTCCAGCAGACAAAGGAACAGACAGAGATAATATCTAGAACCACAGCAATGTGGAGCTTTTCAATATCACATTGATCCTAAAGAGAAATGACAGTGTGGAAACACAACATTTTCTATGCATATGGTGAAAAGGGAACTAAGTACAGTGTAGAGAAGCCCTACGAAGGAAAATGTGTACACAAAACTAGGTTGATGCTTCAATTTCTATTACTGTCATCAGTGTGTAGGATGACTTATATCTGTGCTGAGTACTGTGTTCTGTC
This sequence comes from Microtus agrestis, assembly GCA_902806775.1. Taxonomy (NCBI): domain Eukaryota; kingdom Metazoa; phylum Chordata; class Mammalia; order Rodentia; family Cricetidae; genus Microtus; species Microtus agrestis. The sequence continues at coordinate 20,471 of CADCXT010002489.1, forward strand.
CAGGTCCAACTACAGAGCCTGCTATAGGAGGAAGATATGCAAATAAGTCTTCTTTGTGCACATAAAAACTAGGCCTGCCCTGACTCTGCAGTTCTGGCAGAGGAGACCAGCCGTGGATTCCCAAATCCTCCCAGTCAGGGTTTAGCACTGAACACAGGTCACTCACCATGGACTTAGTCTTAGGGCTTATACTGATTTTCTCTGTCCTTACTTTAAAAGGTAATTCATAAAGATGAGATACTGTGTATTATGTGGACACAAGAAAGAGAAAAAAATGTCTTTTATGTCAGTTTTCTAACCAGAATTCTTTTTGTTTACAGGTGTTCAGTGTGAGGTGCAGTTGCTGGAGTCTGGGGGAGGCTTATTGCAGCCTGGAAAGTCATTGAAACTCTCCTGTGCAGCATATGGATTCATCTTCAGTTATTATTACATGCCCTGGGTCTGCCAGGCTCCAGGGAAAGGGCTGGAATTGGTCGCATACATTAGTGAAGGTGGTGGTATTACCTGGTATACTGACCCTGTGAAGGGCTGGTTCACAATCTCCAGAGACAATGCCAAGAACACTCTGTACCTGGAAATGAGCAGTCTGAAGTCTGAGGACACAGCCATGTATTACTGTGTAAGAGACACAGTGAGTGAATGCTACTGTGAGCTCAGAGGAAAACACCACTGAGGGGAACATAGGACCAGCAGGGGGCGGCAAGAGCACTTAGAGCTCTGAGAAGCATGAGGGACTGGACTGCCTCTCCATGTCAACACTTAGGGATTTTCTCTACAGGTATAGTGTGTAGTAATCCTTTAATGTACAAATGTTTATTCCAATTTCCTTTTTCTGTTGGTTTATGTGTGTTTATTTATTACAGCGTTTCTCCTTGTTTCCATTTTACTCTTTTTGTCTACCTGTCTCTCTCAGTGTCTCATTTTCCTCTCTCTCTCTCTCAAACTTTCTTTCTAACTACTCTCCGTGTGTATGCGTGTGTTTGTGTACTGACATATGACGATCAACAGCCTGTGTTTTCCTCTCTTCGATGTGTGGCAGACACTGTTACTCATATGTGAAGTCTGCCCTCATTTTTAACTTTTAATTCAGGTGTGTGAGTTGAACATGAGTAGTGAGATTTCAGAACATACTGTGGTTCAACTACACAGTAGTCTTGAAAAGGTCATGGAGTCCAGACTTAGAATAGGAGTCACCAGCTGAGAGTGAAATTTCCCCCTACTTCTTCTTGTCTTCCTCCTTCTGTTTTCTTTGTTTAGTTAATACCCTAACATTCTTGAGATCCATGCTCAGTAAACTGATCCTTTACAGAATGAGTTATAAGTGCTGGGCATCAAGAAAGAAGAATTTATGGTTCCTGGTGTATATTTTAGTATTGCATAAATATAGTCTTCAAAAAATATTTTCTGCAGAATAATGTTGTGTTTTAAAAGATTGATCTAGCCTTGTAGCTCTGTGATAGAGTGCTTTATGGTCATGTGAATGTCTGAAGTTTAAGAACCAAACTCTCCTAAAAATAGGAATTGAGCACTTAGATAAATATCATTTCTTACTTTCAGAGACTTAAATGAGCCACTTTTGTGTCTGGAAAAGGAATGGAAGTCCCCAGAATAGGAAGTGCAGTTGTAAAGTTGTGGAGAAGGAACAAGTCTATAGGAGTTCATCTCTTGACTTCTATAACAAGCAGTTCATCCACGGTCTGCAACATTCATGACACATTTCTAAATAACTATAAACCATTAATTCCATGCAGGTTAAGAACAATGTTTGGATGGCTTTAAAACCTAACTGTCTAGACTGTGTGTGCCTTGTGTATGGTTTTCACATGTGTCTGAAGGCTAGAGTTGAGATTTAGTATGTTTATTGGTTCATTTCTATTATATTTTTGAGACAGGATCTCACAGTAAACCTGGACCACAAATGTGCAGATAGATTCTTGGGACGGCAAGTTTTAGAGAACCTCTAGTCACAATCCCCTCCGATGCTGGGAATATAGGATAAACCATCACACCCAGCTTCTAAGCTAAGAGTTGTCAATCAAGCTAAGATACTAATACTGGAGGGCAGGCATCTTACGACTGAGCCAACTCTTGAGCCCTGGATACTATCACTATACACTGATAAAAGAATTATAATATGTAACCGTTGGCAGGTGGTCTATAGAATTAACCAGACTAGCTTTATTATAACATATTCAGCTTTAATAAGGGTAAGAAAAGGGGGGACTCACAAAGCCAGAGTTCCTGCAGAGCACAGGAAAAACAAAGACAAAGTGGGAAGCATACTTGCAAGATTTTGTAAGTAAATATTAGCCTAAGGGGAACACGCCCTACAAACAAGGTGATTGGCCGGGACTTCCCCTTCATTTAAAAGCAAAATCATTTATTGTAAAATAATTTTTAAAAGAGAAAATGTATTGCCAATTATGGATTTTTCAACCATTAACTATCTATATGAAAATGATGACTTGAGTTCAAACCCTTAAATGTCCCCATATATAACGCTTAAAACTTATTATGGATTATGGAAATCAGGAAATGATAAAATGGGTAGGATCTGCAAAAGAAAAGAGAATGTAAATAAATATCAGAATATATTGTACTGAAAGTTTTTCAAGGTAATAAATTCTTTAATTATCGACAACAGTGCATTTGATGGTAGGGCACAGTGAAATATAGTCTTAAATCATTCAATAGAGAGACAGAAGCAAGAAAATCTCTCATGGCTTGGTCTATATGGAAAGTTCCTGCCACCTAGATGACCCTGTCAAAAAGTGAAAAAAGTCATCCCTTCTACCAGTGAATGTGAGAGTGTTTCTGACTGTATCTGGAAGTGGTAATCTCATTCTCATTCTCTGTGTGTCTCTGTCTGTGTATGTTGGAATGTGTGGCTGAGGTTGCAGAGACTTGAAAATGACTGATGAAACCTTTAATAATAAAGATCCACCTCTCAAACAGAAGATAATTGTAAATAATGTGTGACTTTACTATCAACTCATTCCCTTTGCAAATGACTTTTGCTTAGTGAATTCCTTCTAGACAGATTCACAGAAACAGAATCCCAGAAATCAAGAGAGTACAGAATACAGATGCAAACTATCTCTGCAGTAGACAATGTCAAAAATATGTGAATAATAAGTTGACCTATACCAAGTTCCCAAATGTAGTATCAGAAATGTGTCTTTATTTCTCTCATATTCCTTCACTGATTTTTGTAACCACAGTGAGAATATCAGACAAACTCAAGATGAGAAATGCTAAACATGTCTGAAAAACATTCTTCTAACTTATTGAATATCAAGAATAAGGAGAACACACCACTCATAGTGTTGGTTTCCCATCAGTATCTGCAAGGATGACTGCCTCACCTATGTAAAGTTCTAGCTCCCCCACTGCCACTCACAGTAAATATAATGTGCACAACAAATTGAGGAACATAAAATGTGGGATTCCAATAAAGGAAGTGGTGGATGTTTGTTGGGATCTGACAGGGCAGGTTGGTGACAGCTCATTATTTCCCTTCCCTGGTGATTTACATTACTAAGGTATGGAACAAAGCCCTTCAGTCCCTTGTTCTCTATGGTTATCCTCACCACAAGGCATGCAGTTCCCACTGTTCAAGTATACCCTGCTTCCATGTCTTGTCATCACATAGGTTTCTCTGTCTTTTTATTACTTCAGATCACATAACCCTTAAGCCTGGCTGGATGGTACTTCTTTTCATGAGGTGTTATGAACTGCTTTCTCAACCCTCAACAATGCAATAATCATAAAACTTGAGTTCTTATGTGCTACAACCTGAGAAGAGAGAAAGTGAGAGATATAAAAATATGAAGAGAAAAACAGACTGACATAAATAAAGATGTTCAAGGACAAGTTCCCAGGTATGGTGTCCCTAATTAGAAAGGTAAATAGAGTGATCCTAATGAGATCAGATTTATGGTAGTCACTGTGTTTTTTTCCCAATGAACACATGAGATCACACATACTAAATATTAGTAATCACAAGTTATCTTCTAATTGAGAAATAAGTATAAGTTATCTCTACTAACACCAAAATAATAAATTCTAAGTTTTCATAAATATGATTTCTCATCACTACAAGCCCAAATCCCATTCTAAATCCACTTCATGAAATTTTAGAGACATTCAAATGCATCAAGTAAGTGATACTTTGTTGTACCATCACTGATTGAATATGGACTCATGGTAAACATTTTCATCTTTTGCCTGGCATATCTGCACAGTGTGATTCAAAATATTTCTTGTTTGTCAGGTATTGGAAACCCAGCCAGAACCAGAAAATTTTCCTGAGTATCCATTTATATTTCTAATAAGAAGGAGAAAGCAAAAGTCAGTCACCTGAACATAGTAGAGCATATACTTTTGTTGTATGATAAGGCCTCTCTTGGGTATATTCCCAAGAGTGGTATTGCTGGGTCCATGGGTAGGTTGATCCCGAATTTCCTGAGAAACCTTCACATTGCTTTCTAGAGTGGTTGCACAAATTTGCATTCCCACCAGAAATGGATGAGTGTACCCCTTTCTCCACAACCTCTCCAGCAAAGGCTATCATTGGTGTTTTTATAATTCGGGTTCATAGAGAAGCTAAATAAGAAGGAGAACCCAAAGAAAAACATATAGGCATCCTCCTGAATATTAACCTTCATCAGGCGATGAAAGGAGACAGAGACAGAGACCCAGGTGCACTGTCCCAGGTCCAGGCGAAGGAGTCAGGACCTGACCTGGTGCAGTCATCACAGACCCAGACCCTGTCTCTCATTTGCACTGTCTCTGTGCTCTCATTAACCAACTTTCATATACACTGGGTCCACCAGCCTCCATGATAGGGTCTGGAGTTAATGGAAATAATATGGGATGTTGAAATAGTGGCGGCGGGGCTGCATCCCCAATACCCCGGCCGCTTGCACGGCTAGCTTTACCCCGAAATAATTACACGGACTGTATTCATTTAAGCACTGCTTGGTCCATTTCTATCTAGCCTCTTCTAGGCTAACTCAAGTACCTGGACTAACCCATTTCAAATAATGAGAGTAAGCACCCCAATTTGCGCTTACCGGGAAGATTCTAACCAACATCCATCTTGGGCCGGAGTTTCATCCCTCTGCCTCAGAGAGCAGAGCTATCCCGTCTGCCCGCTAGACAGGAGCATGGTGTCTCTCTCTGAGGCGAATGACTCTGAGCGGAGCTGCATGCTTTCTGACCTCACTTCCTCTTCCTCTCAGCATTTTCTTCTGTTTACTCCACCCACCTATGCTCTAACCAATCGGACCAAGCAGTTTATTTATTGCTTAGCCAATGAAATCAACAGATTGATATATGACACCACATCAATGGGATAATGAAAACATTGATTATAATTCAGTTCTCAAATCCTAGGTCACCATAAACAGGCACAGCTCCAAAGCCAAGTTTACTTAAAACTGAACAGTCGGCGAACTGGAGACACAGCCATATATTACTCTACCAGAGACATATTGATGGAACCCCAGTGTGAATCTGTACGAAACATTCCTATAGAGATATCAGGGCCAGCAGGTGGTTCAAAGGGCCAACTGAGACTTCCCAGCACTAACTCAAGACATTTTAGTGTGCTGAGTCACAGCAGGTTCACAAACCCATGAAGAGTTGGCTTCTCTGTTCCTTTGCTTGCTCTGTGCATCAAAGTCGTGTTTGTCATTGTACTCTTCTAGAATTTACTCTGTACTAATCTATAATGCATCTGAATATTTTCGAAGTCCTGTTTCCACTGTAATATTTATTTTTCTATGTAATTGGCAAACTCATTTGAACAAGATGGATAGCATCCACCACACAGGGCAGTCTTGGCTGGGCTGAAGGCATCAAGATTAATCTTGAAGAGACTCAAGTATCATTGGGAGTGGGGAGGTCCTTTGATTCACAACAGAGCTTCATTTAATTCTCCAGTTAGAGCAGAATTTAGGATTTTGGCAAGAGCCAATAGATCATGCTGGAATACACTGGTAAGACCTATAAACCATTAACCTTGATTTCCTCCACTCTCTACATCATCCTCACATAAAACATGAACATCAATTTCATCATTGACCCTGGATATGCTCTGGTATTCAGACCATAGAAACAATGTGACTAAAGACAGCAGCTGATGTTCAGGAGCCTACAAGAGGTTCCTGGCTAACACACTGCTTAAGGTTCCCTGAGCCTCAAGTCCCTTTCTGAAAATGCTGTCAAAACACAACATAGTTTCTATGTCTTAGGGTCTATTCTGGTCTGGTCAGATTCCTGGTGTGTAATCAATTTCATTTTGGCTAAAATAAAATACCCTTCCCCTACTGAGGTATTTAAACACATTTTAAAAGCTTGCCATATTTTAATTTCATCATGTAGATGCATTTCTAGCTCCATGGCTTCCTCCACAGAGTACTTACTTACACTGATTGACTTGTAAATAAGCTTTGTGGTCTCTGCAGTGACATCTGAGTCAAAGATCCTTGATCTGAATATCAGATATCCCAGCTTGTGGCACCCGTAGGATTCTGGGAAAAGGTTGTGTCTTATGGGCTATCTTCCATCACATTCTTAGAACCTTCTGATTGATCTCACTGGAGAAGAACACGTGGGTACTCAAAGCAAAGAGATAACATTTGTCAAGTCAAATGTGTTGGAAATAAGGATCTGCTGTTGGTCTGCTCACATTGCCATCAAATTTTACAGCATAGAACTCTTCCTCTTTCTCTAGGTCTTACATATTTTCCACCCTCTCTACTTAGATATTCTTTTGGCATGGAGAAATAGATATAGATGCCCACTAGACCAGAACACATTCACTGGAATTTGAAAAGTTATGTTTCACAGAATTAAGCATTACTCCACTGCAAAAGAAGCTATCTAACAAAGACTAAGATCAGAACTAACTATGTTCAAATGTAAATATTTAAAATATATTTACCAATATGTCCAGGTAGCAAAACAACTGTAGGATGTTCTTCTCTAAGAACTATGAGCTCATGTTTAATTGTGTTAATTAGAATTTTAATGTCTAGTTTCTTGAGTTCTTTATATATTTTGGAAATCAGACTTTTTTCTGATGTGGGGTTGATGAAGATCTTTTCCCATTCAGTAGGATGCCTTTTTGTCTTAATGACAGTGTCCTTTGCTTTAAAGAAACTTCTTTTTGTCTTAGTGACAGTATCCTTTGCTTCACAGAAGCTTCTCAGTTTCAGGAGGTCCCATTTGTTCAATGTTTCCCTTAATGCCTGTGCTTCTGGGGTTAAACATAGGAAGCGATCTCCTGTGCCCAACTGATGTAGGGTACTTCCCACTTTCTCTTCTATCAGGTTCAGTGTGTCGGGCACCCCTCTGTTCCCAGTAGAGAGGGATTGCTTCACCACTCGAGAGGAGGGTCTCTCCTTGTCTCAGTCCCTTCTCCTTTGCTCTGACACCATGGTTGACTCTGACTGGTGCTCTCCACTTGATAGCTGCCTGCCTTTGTATGGGAGGGGGGAGGGGATCTGTTGGGAGCTGTTTCCCCCTAGAGATCATTGCAGGAACCATCGCCCTGGGGAGACTATGGGGAACCCCACACCCATGGTTGTACTGGGATTGGTTCTGTTGCCCCACACCCAGTTGAAGCTGTTAATGGAGAAAAATAAAATAAATAAATAAAAAAATGTCATTCAAAAAAAAAAAAAGAAAAAGAAACTTCTCAGTTTCAGGAGGTGCCATTTATTCATTGTTGCTCTCATTGTCTGTACTACTTGGGTTATACGTAGGAAGTGGTCTCCTGTGGCCATGTGTTGTAGGTTATTTCCCACTTTCTCTTTAATCAGGTTCAGTGTGGTCAGATTTATATTGAGGTCTTTAATCTACTTGTACTTGATTTTGTGCATGTTGATAGATATGGATCTATTTTCATTCTTCTACAGGTTGACATCCAGTTATGCCAGCACCATTTGTTGAAGACGCTTTCTTTCTTCCATTGTATAATTTTAGCTCCTTTGTCAAAAATCAAGTGTTCATAGGTTTGTGACTTCATTAGGGTCTTTGATTAGATTCCATTGTTTGACATCTCTGTTTTTATGCCAATACCAAGCTGTTTCATTACAGTAGTTTGTAACAGAGTTTGAAGTCAGATATGGTAATACCTCCGGAAGTTCCTTTATTGTATAAGATTATTTTTGCTATCCTGGTTCTTTTTGTTTTTTCATATAAAGTTAATTATTGTTCTCTTAAGTCTGTGAAGAATTTTGTTGGGATTTTGATGGGAATTGAATTGAATTTATAGATTACCTGTGGTAGATTTGCCATTTTTACTATGTTGATCCTACCAATCCAAGAGCATGGGAGATTCTTTCATTTTCTGGTGTCCTCTTCAATTTCTTTCTTCAAAGTCTCAAAGTTCTTGTCAAATAGATCTTTCACTTTCTTGGTTAGTGTTAGGCCAAGATACTTTATGCTATTTGTGGCTATCGTGAAACGTGATGCTTCTCTGATTTCCCTCTCTGTTTCTCTTTCTTTTGTGTATAAGAGGACTACTGATTTTTTTGAGTTGATCTTCTGTCCTGCCACATCACTGAAGGTATTTATCAGATGTAGGAATTCTTTGAAAGAGTTTTTGGGGTTACTGATGTATACAAACATATCATCTGCAAATACTGAAAGTTTAACTTCTTCCTTTATGATTTGAATCCCCTTGATCTCCTTATGTTGTCTTATTGTTATTACTAGAACTTCAGTCATTATGTTGAAGAGATATGGTGAAAGTGGACAGCCTTGTCTTGTTCCTAATTATAGTAGAATGGCATAGAATTTCTCTCCATTTAATTTATATTAGCTGTTGGCTTGCTGTATATTGTTTTTATTATATTTAGATATTATCCTTGTATCCCTAACCTCTCTAAAACCGTTACCATAAAGGGGTGTTGAATTTTGTCAATTCTTTTTTCAGCATCTAATAAAATGATCATAAGAATTTTTTCTTTCAGTTTATTTATATGATGGATTACATTAATAGATTTTCATATGTTAAACCAGTCCTGCATCTCTGGGATGAAGTCTACTTGATCATAATGAATATTTTTTGATGTGTTCTTGGATTTGGTTTGCCAGTCTTTTTATTGAGGATTTTTGCATCGATGTTCATGAGTGATATTTTTCTGTAATTCTCTTTCATGGTTGAGTCTTTGTGTGGTTTTGGTATCAGGGTAACTGTAGCTTCATAAAAAGAGTTTGGCAATGACTCTTCTGTTTCTATTATGTGAAACATATTAAAGAATATAGGTATTAGCTCTTCTTGGATGTTCTGGTAAAATTCTGCATTAAAACCATCTGATCCTGGGCATTTTTTGGTTCGGAGGTATTTGATGACAACTTCTATTTCCTCATGGCTTATAGGTCTATTTAGATTGTTCACCTGGTCTTGATTTAATTTTGGTATATGGTATTTATCTAAAAACAAGTCCATTTCTTTTACATTTCCAACTTTGTGGCATATAGGCTTTTGTAGTAAGACATAATGATTCTCTGAATTTCCTTAGTGTCTGTTGTTATGTCCCCTTTTCATTTGCATGCTCTCTCTCTCTGCCTTTTGATTAGTTTGGATCGGGGTTGGTCTACCCACTGAGACAGTGTGCCTGATCAAATGGGAGGACACCAAATCAAGCTGGACCAGACTGAATGAGTATGTGATCAAAATGGACTCCCTGAATGTGGCTGCCAATGGGGGCAGACTGAGAAGCCATCGATAATGGCACTGGGACCTGTTTCTCCTGCATGTACTGTCTTTTTGGGACCCTAGTCTATTTGGATGCATCGCTTCCTAGGCCTGCATAGAGTGGGGGAAGGCCTTGGACTTCCCACAGGGCAGGGTACCTTGCCCTTTCTTAAGAAGTGAGGGGGAGGAAAGAGGGGGAGTAGGGAATTGGGAGGGGAATGGGAGGAGGGGAGGAAGTATAAATTTTTGAATGGAGAAAACAAGAACTATGACTCTCCCAAGCATGATGGTTTATAGTATCAGCCATGGGTTCATTCTGGTAAATTAGGCCATCTTCAGCTTTTTTGAAACTGTGTGTAATGATGCCTTCAGCCATATTATCTTTTATGTATTTCTGGTAGGAACCTAGAGACAATGTCAATTACTGGTTTTGTTTGAGGATCCTTGGGCTTTTCGTTATGAGCAGCCTTCCTCCACTGACACAGAGAAAGAAATATTGCCCAGGTTGTGAAGTTCATTGAAAGGTAATGGATATGAGCAGTCATATCACCAAGTTTCATCTCTATTAGTGACTGTTAGCCAAACTTGAGGAAATTGTATGGGAGACTTGATTTATGACACAAAAGTAATACTTGAAACTTGGACTACATTCCACCTCTCCTGAGCCACATCTTCATCTCCACACACAAACAAGGAAGAACCAATTTATTCCATAATTGAATTTTGTAAATATGGAGGACATGACCATATAGTAGCTTGGTTAAAAAAAAAAAAAGAGGGGCCATCAATGTGAGTCTTGATACAAAACTTCATTTCCTTTTACCAGGACCAGTAATGGGTGATTGGTTTAAGCAAAGGGTAGTATATTCAATAAGCTATTCCTTATATCCTGTTGCAAGGAGTGAATTTCTTTCTGGTCCTCCAATGCTTTTCCTGGACATTAGTCCCTGGCTATTCTGTTCCCTATACCACCAATCACAACCTGAAGATTGGTGTTTGTGCTGAAACCATGAGAAGCGGAATCAAAACTGGAATTCATTAGAGAGGGCTTTGTTTAGACTTGACCCCAAGTCAGACTGTCAAGTAGTGAAGTATGGATGCATGATCGTGTCCCGATCAGTGTGAAATGAATCAGGGTCCCTGGTAACCTGAAAGAGAAAGGAATGGAGGGGAAAGAGGCACAAGAAGTGGGCAGCAAGTCTGTATTTCTGATCAAGCTGCCAACTTTATTTTTTCTCAGGAGAATTTATACAGCAAACAGGCAAGGGGAGGTTAGGATACTAGAATGTCAGGTCTGGAGGCAGCTCTAGCTGGCAGAAAGAGATTAAGGAGGTACTGAGGATAGGTGACCTTTAACTAACAAAGGGAAGGTTAATTAATTCTGAAGCCTGGGGCCTGCAGGTCTCACCACTGGGAGAAAGAAGAGAAAAGGTTCTTCAGAGCCTTCTGAATAGCTTAATTAACTTGTGAACTTAAGATGACTATAACCAAAATTCAGATCTTGGCTTCTGGCACAATGGTAAGGGCATCACTCTGCAAGTACGTAGGACTGTATAGGTGGTCTCAGACACCTCACTTTGAGTCCTTGCAGTTGGCCCATAACAAATCTCCTCCCATCATATTGTCACACAAATGCCCTGAGTAGTGTGAGCTACTTCAGTGTAAAAAGAATGAATTGGTTACATTTGAGAAATTGTGTTGGATGCTGAAGGTCCAGTTAGTTTCATCAATATCCCATAGGGTAGATGGAGAAGAGTGTGTTTTGTCCTCCCAAAACAAAAAACACTAGAGAAATGAGAATATATTATAGGATTTTTAACATGGGAGAAAATCAGGAATTCTATGAGTTTCAGTCAATTAGGAATATCAAAGTAAAAGAGAATCCGGGGCACTGTCCTAGTGCATATGCAGACGAACAGGAAGATGGTGGGTCAATAAAAAGGAAGATAATTACAGTCATAGATGTCTTTACAGTAACACTAAAGACCACATGCTCTTTTCTAGACTCACACATCAATAATATTGTGAGAGTTATTTCATCTTGAAAGAACTTGGGGAGTCAGTTTTCCCCACTGACTTATAAAAAAAATGCTGACTTCCTGCATGAAAATTTATCTTCCAGTTCTGTTATATTCTTTTCTGGGCTGTGGGGTCTCATAGATCTCTCACATAAATTACTGACCTAAGTACAAAAAGGAGTGTTGTCTATTGATGAGACTGTTGGGTCTTCTTCTGTGACTAGTATAGCAGTATACAGAGAACTAAGGAGATATGTATTTTTAGGTAGAGACATTTTACCCTGCAAAGGATATTAGCATCATAAGTCAGATTTCTCTTTGCTTGGTGATTCTTTCTGGATAGCTATCTTTTTTTCTTTAAGGCATCTAGATGTCTGAGATTTCTTTATTTTACAAAGATGGTCATTTTCCTGCAAAGACAAGAAAAGAACCCTGCCTCAACTCTTATGAGCTTTTTTTACAACCAGTAGTATTGTCATCTCTGTGGATGAGCTGTCATATACATTTATCAAGAGGTTTCTCCTTCCCAAATATAGCAAATCTGCTGGTTTTCATTCTGAGGTCAATACATCCTTAAAATATTCTGACTGAAAAAAAAATATTCTGACTGATTTATCTCAGAAGCTTTCTCTGTTATCCAGTGTCTTTATGCAGCTGCTGTTCTATTCACTTTAGCATTAAAAATTCAAGGTTAATAGAGCATTATGCAATCTATTTTAGCAGTCTTTCTTATTACTTTTTGTTAGTTTGACATATACTTTATAGTTCAATTGGATCATTCTATAACTGCCTGACTTGTAGGATTGTGTGCTATACCTGTAATATATGCTATATTATAATAACAAAAAAACTGTTTCATTTTCTTAGAGACATATACTGGAGCATTGTCTGTTTTTATTTGTACTGGTAAACATATGATGAACATAACTTCTAGCAAATGTGTGATACTAAATCAGCCTTTCCTGAACTCAAGGAAGTTGCCCATTGAAAATGTGAATAGATATAAATGGGGTAGTATACCATAATTTAATTTTCCAAATTCTAAGATACAGAACATACCCATCTGCCAAATTTCATTCCATTGAATACTCTTTGGGTTACTTCCTACAGGAAGTAGTGCTTTGTTTTAAAAAGAACAAGTACAGCATTTCCTTATAATTCCATTGTCTTGTTGCCATGTAATGAAAAGGTCATTTTTTAAAGCTTTCCTCTAGACATGATGGGGTTTTTTTGTGAAATTCAGAGATTCTTAGCACATTTCCAATCAATAATTGATCTATTGTTTCATTACCTTTTGCTAGAGGAACTGGCATATCCATGTATAATTAGATGTGATCTTATATATTTATATATATATATTATATATACATATATATATGTAAAAAGTCTATTCCTTATTAAATCTTGAGTCTGGATTACTAAAGTAAATTTTTTATCATCTGATATAAATTCAGGGGTTTCAATATGCAAAACATCTCTTTATGTGTATTTTGAATGGGTAACTATACTGAAAGTTTCTTTAAAATCTCTTAGCACCATGAGAATAGCATATAAATATTAGATTGGAAATGTCTCCTAGCATTTTTTCAAAGTAATAAAAAGTCTGCAGTTGTTCTCTCCTAAAGTACAACTTTTATGGTTTAATTTCATGTAAACCTATTTTATAAACCAAACAATAATTAATTAATCTCCTGCTTATACTTTTTCAGGATAAATATGTAATCCTCAACAAGGCAAAATTTTCTTTACTTCTTCAAACATTCTTTCTAAAGTATCAACATTTGAATCAGATAGCAAAATGTCATCTATGTAGTGGTAAACTTAAGATTTAGGAAATAGATTACATATCTTTTCCAATGGCTGACTTACAAAATATTGGCATGGGGTAGGGCTATTTAACATTCCCTGTAGGAGAATCTACCACTGATATCTTTTAGCAGTCTGAGATTTTATTATGAGTAGGCACAGCAAAGGCAAATATTTCTCTTTTTTTTCTTGTAAAGGTATAGTGAAGAAACAAACTTTTAAATCAATGGCTATAAGAGGCCATCTTTTAGGCAATAGGGAAGACAAAGGAATTCCAGTTTGAAGAGCGGCCATTGGTGTAATTACATTATTAAGAGATCTTAGACCTGTTACCATTCTCCATTTCCCAAATTTCTTTTTAACAACACGTACAGGAGAATTCCAAGGGCTAGTTGATTCTTTAATATGCTGAAAATCTTGTTGCTCCTATACCAGATATTCTAAAGCCTGTAGTTTCTCTATTTTTAAAAGCAATTGTTTAACTGATATAGCTTTCTTCGTTAATCATTTTAAAGTTAGGGCCATTGGTTTCTATGAGAGTTTGCCAGTTGTTCTGTTTGGACAGCATGAACATTCGGTGTCTGTTTTTTATAGTAATTTATAATATCCTTCCAAAAAATATAAGTTGGCTTGTGGTCAGTTCTGAGATCACATAAATGTTTATTTGGGTAGTCCGTTGTTGTAAAAGATCAAAATCTCTTAGCATCTCTACTATATTAGCCACATATGGCCTCAGCCTTTCTCTCTGTCCTCCTGGCCCTATGCAATCAGCCTAACTCATGTTTGATTTATCTGAGAAAGCTTTCCAATTCTTAACAATTGAACTCTGCCTCCTCTAGAAGCTAATTCAAATACCAAGATTCTGTAGTAATTATAGTCACATCTGTTCCTATGTCTAATAATTCTTCAAATATGAAGCTATTTATTTGTATTCTTAGCTTTTGTCTGTGATCATTTATAAAAGTCTGCCAAGGCGGCAGGCGGAGACCGGTGCGCAGACGCATGCGGCGGGTGGAGACCTGCAGACACCTGCGAGCAGAGGAGATCCACGGGGTGAACGGTGAGCCTAGTCATATCCCTGAAGACCACCCTGTATAGGGAGAGTGTTCTTGCCCCGCGGCTGGACACAGGAAACGGAGCAGGGGCACTCCCTGATCACCTTGACCCCCCCGTTAGCCTGCAAGGGCTGCTACCCTCTGCTGGGGCTGCTCCTCCTCACTGAGACCTCTCTCTCCCTGGTATATCCCAGATTGCACCCAGGGTCCTCCTTCACTCTCTCTCCCTTCCGCTGGGCGCTGGATCATCAAGTTTAACCTGTTTGGGCGCTGTATAGGGAGCTCAGGGCAGAGGGCAGAGGGCAGCGGGAGTTCCTCTGTTTTGGTGGCTGGCCTGCAGAGGGGTAGGCCTTTTGTTGGCGAGGTCCCTGGCAAACCAGGAGCCTGGTCCTGGTCGGGAAGACCCTTCTGTTTAGTGAAAGAGATCTTGGCCAGCCGCAGGACCCAAGAAACGGGGAGAAGGCATTTTGTAAGCAGGGCCCCTGGCCAGCAGGAAAACCCATTCCTGTTTTAAAAGACACATTAGATAGCATCGCTAAGACGAGATGGGCAAGCTCCAAGGCAAGAATTCACCCAACAATCTGAAAAGCAACATTAAAACACCAGAACCCAATGATCTCACAACAGAAGGACTTGAACAACCTAACACAGAAGAAGTGGAAAAAAATTGACTTTATGAAAGCGAGTCACTTAAACAACATGTAAAAAACACCCTTATAGAAATACAGGAGAAGTATGACAAAATTTTTGAAGAAATGAGTAAAAAGTTTGAAGAATTGAATAAATACGTACATGAGACCCTGGGAAACCAAGAAAAAACGAACAAACAGGTAATGGAAGCAGTCCAAGAATTGAAAACTGAAATGGAAGCAAGGAAAAAAACACAAACTGAGGACCAGCTGGATATGGAAAATCTAGGTCAACGATCAGAGTCCACAGAAACAAGCATAATCAATAGAATACAAGAGACAGAAGAAAAAATCTCAGATTCTGAGGACACCATAGAGAAAATAAACACACTGATCAAAGAAAACAGCAAAGCCAACAAATACTCATCACAAAACATTCAGGAAATATGGGACACAATAAAAAGACCAAACCTAAGAATAATAGGAATAGAAGAAGGAGAAGAGTCACAGCTCAAAGGCCCAGAAAATATTTTTAACAAAATTATGGAAGAAAACTTTCCCAACATAAAGAAAGATATTCCTTTGAATATTCAAGAAGCATTCAGAACACCAAACAGACTGGATCAAAGAAAAACCTCCCCTCGCCATATAATAATCAAAACACAAAATATACAGGTTAAATAAAGAATATTAAGAGCTGCAAAGGAAAAGGGGAAAGTAACTTATAAAGGTAAACCGATAAGACTTACACCTGACTTCTCTATGGAAACCATGAAAGCCAGAAGGTCCTGGATAGAGGTTCTGCAAAAACTAAGGGACCATGGATGCAAAGCCAAACTATTATACCCAGCCAAGCTATTGTTCACTATCAATGGAGAAAACAAGACATTCCAAGATAAGAACAAATTTAAACAGTACGTAGCCACAAATCCAGCCCTACAGAAAATAATAGAAGGAAAGTCACAACCTAAGGAATCCAGCATTGCCAACACTGCCTACAATAACTCAGGTGTCTGGCGAACCTTCACCAGCACACCTCAAAGAAGGGAGAAACACAAACGCTACTACCAAAAACAATAAGAATAACCGGAGTAAATAACCACTGGTCATTAGTATCACTTAATATTAATGGCCTCAATTCAGCCATAAAAAGGCACAGGCTAAGGGATTGGATATAAAAACAGGATCCAACATTCTGCTGTTTGCAAGAAACACATCTCAACCACAAAGACAGGCATCTACTCAGAGTAAAGGGTTGGGAAAAGGTCTTTCAAGCAAATGGTCCTAAGAAAAAAGCAGGTGTGGCCATACTAATTTCTAACAAAACTGACTTTAAACTAGTCAATCAGAAGAGATCGAGATGGACACTTTATACTCATAACAGGAACAATTCACCAGGATGAAGTCTCAATCCTGAATATCTATGCCACTAATATAAAAGCACCCACCTATGTAAAAGAAATATTAGTAGAACTCAAGGCAGACATCAAACCACACACACTAGTAATAGGAGACTTCAATACACCTCTTTCTAAAATGGACAGGTCAATCAGACAGAAACCTAATAGAGAATTAAGAGAATTATTGGAGGTAATGAAGCAAATGGACTTAACAGACATCTATAGAACATTCCACCCAAAAAGGAAAGAATATACCTTCTTCTCTGCAGCTCATGGAACCTTCTCAAAAATTGACCACATACTCGGAAACAAAGGAAACCTCCACAGATACAAAAAAATATCAGTGTCCACCTATTTCTTATGAGATCACCATGGACTAAAGCTAGAAGGCAATAACAATACTACCCCAAGAAAGCCGACAAACTCATGGAAACTGAACAGTCAACTACTGAACCACACCTGGGTCAAGGAAGAAATTAAGAAAGAAATTAAAGTCTTCCTTGAATTTAATGAAAATAAAGAGACAACATACTCAAACCTATGGGACACGTTGAAAGCAGTGCTAAGAAAAAAGTTCATAGCACTAAGTGCCCACTTAAAGAAAACAGAGAAAGCATACATTGAGGACTTAACAGCACACCTGAAAGCTCTAGAAAAAAAAAAGAAGCAGATACGCCCAGGAGGAGTAGAAGACTGGAAATAACCAAACTGAGGGCAGAAATCAACAAAATAGAAACACAGAAAACAGTCCAAAGAAACAATAAGTTGGTTCTTGGAGAAAATCAAAAAGATCGAAAAACCCCTATCCAAACTAATTAAACAACAGAGAGAGAACACGCAAATAAATAAGATCAGCAAGGAAAAGGGGGACATAACCACAGACACAGAGGAAATTCAGAGAATAATTAGATCTTACTACAAAAGTCTGTATGCCACAAAAGTGGAAAATGCAAAATAAATGGACAGTTTTTTAGATAAATACCATATTCCAAAGCTAAACCAAGACCAGGTGAACGATCTAAATAGACTGGTTAGTCACAAAGAACTAGAAACTGTTATCAAAAATCTCCCTACCAAAAAAAGCCCAGGACCAGATGGTTTCAATGCAGAATTCTACCAGAACTTCCAAGAAGAGCTAATACCTATACTCCTTAATGTAGTTCACAATATAGAAACAGAAGAGTCATTGCCAAATTCCTTTTATGAAGCCACAGATACCCTGATACCAAAACCACACAAAGACCCAACCAAGAAAGAGAATTACAGGCCTATCTCACTCATGAATATCGACACAAAAATTCTCAATAAAATACTGGCAAACCGAATCCAAGAACACATTAGAAAAATTATCCATTATGATCAAGTAGGCTTCATCCCAGAGATGCAGGGCTGGTTCAACATATGCAAATCTATCAATGTAATCCACCATATAAATAAACTGAAAGAAAAAAGCCATATGATCATTTCATTAGATGCTGAAAAAGCATTCGACAAAATTCAACACCCCTTTATGATAAAGGTCTTGGAGAAATTAGGGATACAAGGGTCATACCTAAATATAATAAAAGCTATTTACAGCAAGCCGACACCTAACATTAAATTGAATGGAGAAAAACTCAAAGCCATCCCACTAAAATCAGGAACAAGACAAGGATGCCCACTCTCTCTATACCTCTTCAATATAGTGCTTGAAGTTCTAGCAATAGCAATAAGACAACATAAGAGAATCAAGGGGATTCATTTTGGAAAGGAAGAAGTTAAACTTTTGTTATTTGCAGATGATATGATAATATACATAAGTGACCCCAAAAACTCTACCAAAGAACTCCTACAGCTAATAAATGCCTTGAGTAATGTGGCAGAATACAAGATCAACTCCAAAAAGTCAGTGGCCTTCCTATACACTAAGGATAAGGAAGCAGAGAGGGAAATCAGAGAAGCATCACCTTTTATGATAGCCACAAATAGCATAAAATATCTAGGGGTAACTCTGACCAAGGAAGTGAAAGATCTATTTGACAAGAACTTTAAGTCTTTGAAGAAAGAAATTGAAGAGGACACCAGAAAATGGAAGGATCTCCCTTGCTCTTGGAATGGGAGGATCAACATAGTAAAAATGGCAATTCTACCAAAAGCAATTTATAGATTCAATGCAATCCCCATCAAAATCCCATCAAAATTCTTCACAAATCTGGAGAAGACAATAATCAACTTTATATGGAAAAACAAAAAACCCAGGATAGCCAAAACAATCTTATACAATAAAGGAACGTCTGGATGCATTACCATCCCTGACTTCAAACTCTATTACAGAGCTACAGTATTGAAAACAGCTTGGTATTGGCATAAAAACAGTGAAGTTGACCAATCGAATCGAATAGAAGACCCTGACTTTAACCCACAAACCTATGAGCACCTGATTTTTGATAAAGGAGCTAAAAGTATACAATGGAAAAAAGAGAGCATCTTCAACAAATTGTGCTGGCAAAACTGGATGTTAATCTGTAGAAGAATGAAAACAGATCCATATCTATCACCATGCACAAAACTCAAGTCCAAGTGGATTAAAGACCTCAATATCAGTCCAAACACTCTTAACCTGATAGAAGAGAAAGTGGGAAATACTCTACAACACGTGGGCACAGGAGACCACTTCCTACGTATAACCCCAACAGCACAGACAGTAAGGGCCTCACTGAAAAAATTGGACCTACTGAGACTGAGAAGCTTCTGTAAAGCAAAGGACACTGCCACTAAGACAGAATGTCAACCCACTGAATGGGAGAAGATCTTCACCACCCCCTGCAACTGACAAAGGTCTGATCTCCAAAATATATAAAGAACTCAAGAAACTAGACCGTAAAAGGCTAATCAACCCAATTACAAAATGGGGCACTGAGCTGAACAGAGATCTCTCAACAGAAGAAGTTCAAATGGCCAAAAGACACCTAAGGTCATGCTCAACTTCCTTAGTGATCAGGGAAATGCAAATCAAGACAACTTTAAGATACCATCTTACACCTGTCAGAATGCCGAAAATAAAAAAAAAAACACCAATGATGAAGAAAGTGTGGAATATATACACATTAGAATACTACTCAGTGGTAAAAGAAACAATGACTTCGTGAATTTTGCACGCAAATGGATGGAAATAGAAAACATTATCCTGAGTGAGGTAACCCAGACCCAAAAAGATGAACATGGCATGTACTCACTCATAATTGGTTTCTAGAGATAAATAAAGGTCAGTGAGTCTATAATTTGATATCCTAAAAAAACTAAATAAGAAGGTGATCCCAAGAAAAACATACAGCTATCCTCCTGATTATGGGAAGTAGACAAGATTGCCGGGAAAAAAAATGGGATCTTGGGGGTGTGATGGGAGGGGGTAAGGGGAGAAGGGTAGAGAAATATGAGAAGGGGAGGTTGGGGGGAACTTGGGGAAATGGGATGACTGGGATAAAGGAAGGTTGGTTAGGGGAGCAGGGAAGCACATATCTTAATTAAGGGAGCCATCTTAGGGTTGGCAAGAGACTTGGACCTAGAGGGGCTCCCAGGTGCCCAAGGCGATGTCCCCAGTTAGTTCCTGGGGAAGCTGAGGATAGGGAACCTGAAATGACCCTATCCTATAGCCATACTGATGAATATCTTGCATATAACCATAGAACCTTCATCTGGCGATGGATGGAGATAAAGATAGAGACCCACACTGGAGCACCGGACTGAGCTCCCAATGTTCCAATGAGGAGCAGAAGGAGGGAGAATATGAGCAAAGAAGTAGGACAACAAGGGGTGTACCCACCCACGGAGACAGTGGGGCTGATCCAATGGGAGCTCACCAAGGCCAGCTGGACTGTGACTGAAAAAGCATGGGATAAAACCGGACTCTCTGAATTTGGCGGACAATGAGGGCTGCTGAGAAGCCAAGGACAATGGCACCGGGTTTTGATACTACTTCATGTTCTGGCTTTGTGGGACCCTACCCAGTTTGGATGTTAACCTTCCTGGACCAGGATTGAGGGGGGAGGACTTTGGACTTTCCACAGGGCAGGGAACCCTGACTGTTCTTCAGGCTGGAGAGAGAGGGGGAGGAGTGGGGGGAGGTGGGAGGAGGGGGAGGATGGGGAGGGAAATTGGAGGCAGGGATGAGGCAGAAATTTCTTTTTTTTTCCAAAAGAAAACAGATATCATCATAACCATTCATCGAAGAGCAGATTATACAGTGTTGTTAAGTGACCTCTCTTTGAAGTTTTCTGTATTCATGTTCTCTATCTTTTGTATCTCTGGGAAGTGTAGCATTGGTAAAGTTATCTATTAGATTGAACATCAATACTGACATAGGCTCCAAAGGAAAAAAAACACCAATGATAGCCTTTGCTGTAGAGGGTGTGGAGAAAGGGGTACACTCATCCATTGCTGGTGGGAATGCAAACTTGTGCAACCACTTTGGAAAGCAGTGTGGAGGTTTCTCAGGAAATTCAGGATCAACCTACCCCTGGACCCAGCAATACCGCTCTTGGGAATATACCCAAGAGAGGCCTTATCATACAACAAAAGTATATGCTCTACTATGTTCATAGCAGCACTGTTTGTAATATCCAGAACCTGGAAACAACCTATATGCCCTTCAATTGAAGAATGGATGAAGAAAGTATGGAATATATACATATTAGAGTACTACTCAGCAGGAAAAAACAAGGACTTCTTGAAGTTTGCAGGCAAATGGATGGAAATAGAAAACACTATCCTGAGTGAGGTAAGCCAGACCCAAAAAGAGGAACATGGGATGTACTCACTCATATTTGGTTTCTAGACATAAACCAAGGACATTGAGCCTATAATTCGTGATCTTAGAGAAGCTAATTAAGAAGGAGAACCCAAAGAAAAACATATAGGCATCCTCCTGAATATTAACCTTCATCAGGCGATGAAAGGAGACAGAGACAGAGACCCACATTGGAGCACTGGACTGAAATCTCAAGGTCCAAATCAGGAGCAGAAGGAGAGAGAGCAGGAGCAAGGAACTCAGGACCGCGAGGGGTGCACCCACACACTGAGACAATGGGGATGTTCTATCGGGAACTCACTAAGGCCAGCTGACCTGGGTCTGAAAAAGCCCGGTCTTGGGAAAAAAACATAGAAACAATGAGGACTACTGAGAACTCAAGAACAATGGCAATGGGTTTTTGATCCTACTGCACATATTGGCTTTGTGGGAGCCTAGGCAGTTTTGATGCTCACCTTACTAGACCTGGATGGAGGTGGGTGATCCTTGGACTTCCCACAGGGCAGGGAACCCTGATGGCTCTTTGGGCTGAAGAGGGAGGGGGACTTGATTGGGGGAGGGGGAGGGAAATGGGAGGCGGCAGTGGGGAAAAGACAAAAGTCTTTAATAAATAAATAAATAAATAAATAAAATAAAAACTTCGTTCTTCTTTGGGCTTTAAAACAAACAAAAAACAAAAAAAAAAATTCCGCCAAAATATACTTTTTCAATTTCCTGGTATAATTTTTGGTTTTTTCCTCCATGATTATTCTATCATTTAGAAAAGTACATTTTTTTATAACAGTAATTGAATTTTCTGATTTTCCTTCAGAGACATGTTCTCCACAGTGACTGAGAATGACTAGACCACTTTTTACCTGAGGGCTTGCAAGAAGCCCCTCAAAGAGTTTCCCAGTGATAATGGGTTGCCTTGTTTGTCTCTTTTTGATCTACACCCATTGGTCCATTTGAGTCTTTTCCATATTGTTTATATAACACAGCCGTTTGGGGCCTTATATTCGGCTGATTCCAAGACAAACATATTTTATAGGTATGTACTATCTACAATACCTTCTCAGATGGCCTGTTCTACCACAGTTAAAGCATTTGGAATTTTGACATCTCTTCATAATTTTGGAAATCACTCTTTCTATGTAAGCTTCAGTGTTAAAATCAAAGGATTCAACCTTGCCTATGTGTAGGATCTATTTGTACATTGGTACTGATTTTAACTTCAAGGATCCAAGTATCTTTTTGCATTGTAAATTGTCAAAGTCAAGCATTCAATGAGTACTCATCTAGCTTCTGGATCTGTTACCCCTATTTGTACAGCTTTGTTAATCTTTGCAAAAAGTCACTAAAGTTTTCTCTTAGGCCTTGTATAACATTAATATATGATTCAATTCTTTGTCTTAGTTTTTGCATCTTGTCCCAAGCAGTCACGATTGTTGTATGGCATAGGGACAATACGTATGATTTCTTTGCACCTTGGCTATCTGGATCAGAATTAGGGTCATCACCAAGAATTTGATCTCAAAACTTTTGACTCTACAATGTTCAGTGACCTTAGCTTCTTCTCTCAAATAACCCTTCTCCTGAAGTTGTGAATCTTGGTCTAGTGGAACTGAGACTAATTGAAGCCAATAATATGGAGTGATCTTATTACTTGAAGCCCATGTCTTTACCAACTCACTCACATATGATTAATGTATGCCATATGATATTATTACTGGTTAATATCTTTTAGATCATTTTAACATATAGGTTCCCATTTAAAATCTGTATGTCCTTTGGGTATGTAATATATGATGGCTTTTTAGAGGTGGTAACAAGATTAGTATCTAAAACACTTAGTAAGTCATCTCTGATTTTAAAGGGACTGGCAATGCTAAATCTTTACAGTCACCTTTTATCTATACTTCTTCTCCTTGCTTATCAGTTCCAACAAGTTCCTAAGTTGGTTCAGATACCTGTCTATTGTAAAGTCTGAAAATCTTGATATGTAAATATTTTTTTTTTTTTTTTTTTTTTTGGTTTTTCGAGACAGGGTTTCTCTGTGGCTTTGGAGCCTGTCCTGGAACTAGCTCCGTAGACCAGGCTGGTCTTGAACTCACAGAGATCCGCCTGCCTCTGCCTCCCAAGTGCTGGGATTAAAGGCGTGCGCCACCACCGCCCGGCTGATCTGTAAATATTTCTAATGATTTCTTCAAATCAATTAATTCCTGGTTCTCCTTATGTACACCTGACAAGGTATTTTTTAAATTTTTCCATTAATGATATTTTCTTTTCCTTAGAGATAATTTGGATGACATGGAAATAGCCTTCCAGGAGTGATGTTTCATCTGCTAGCTTGCCATAATTTTTAACAGATATTGATTGTTTGATTGTCAATTTCAAAACTATGGATTCTTTCAGATAATCTCTCATTTTCTAAAGTTTAATAATCCATTAGCATGAATTGAATTTTGCCAGTCAAATTAAGGTTGCCATTTTCAGTGGTAAGAATCTTTTTGGCTAACTTCTCATTATCAATTTGTAAAGACTGTACTATTTCTAAAATTTCACATTATTGACTCTGCTTTCAAATGATTTCTTAAAAGATATAATATGAATTATCAAACTAGTAGCAGCTAAGGGTAAGAATGTATGTGTCCCAGGTAGGTCATATACTCTCCTATAATTTAATCAATAATATAAATGAAAAGGTTAATAAATTTCTGGATGGAGACCCAGGTGGTAGTAGTGCATTCCTTTAATCCCAGCACTCAGGAGGCAGCCATATGTGGATCTCTGTGAGTTTGGGGTCAGCCTGGTCTATTAGACCCATTTCCAGAACAACAAGTGTTGATACACAGAGAAACTCTGTCTCACAAAAAAATTCCTGGATGGGGATATTATCTGACATTATCTTACGAATAGTTTACAAATTACAAATAAAATAAAACAAAATAGTTAGCAGATGACTTACCTCTGTTAAAAGCCTGTTTTAGTCGATACTTTAAAGCTCTAATAATGATGTGGTCCAGGAAAATCTGTGGATTGTCCATGCAGAACTCAAAATCAAACTGACCAGTATTTTCTTAGACACCAGCCAGGGAAGCCATCCAACAGTGTTGTATGGGACACAGGAGTCAGGGGAAACTGTGGTTGCCACATGGGAGCTGCATGTATGTGGGAATGGGAGCAAGCCATCGTGACCTGCAAGCCACAAGAAGCTCTTCAGCACTGTAGAAAACCACGTGGATGACATGTGTGTGGCAGCAAGGTTGGGTGCAGCAGGAGAGTATGCTAAATTGGAACAGATTATAGCTGGGAGTGCTAGTGCCTCCTCTGAACCCTGATGGCTAGGTTGGGTTCCAATTCCTAGAGCTGGAATTCCAATCCCTGCTTTGGCATGATGGCTAAAAAGCCTCAGAAAAATGACTGTTTGGTGAATATGTCCCCAAAATTTGAGCACCAAGTGTAACATAATGAGTAAAACTCAGAGAAAGAAATAGGGGTTAAACCTGAAGGTCAGCTACAGGCTCTTATCTCTACCTCAGTCCAAAATGACAATCCTACCTGCAGGAATCTCAGAATGAGACAGAGTCTGAGAGCTGTCTCCTCCTACTTTATAATCCACTGTAGTGCTGGGATTAAGAGCATGTACCACAACTGCCTGGTTTCTAAGGAAATCTAGAGTTGCTACCAGGATTAAAGGTGTGTGTCATTGCTGACTGGTCTGTAATGCTGGCCATGGTGATTGTTTTACTTGTCTGAACCTCAGGTAAGGTATAGTTATTAAAGTACAAATGAAATGCCACTGCACCTTTCAATGGGAACATGGTTCTGCTTGACATTGGTTAATAATGTGTAGGATCTTCAGAGAATTAGAAACAAAAGCAATGTTACCAGCAATGGATGAGTTGTGTAGAAATGGAGTGGGATTTTCATTTGGAATAGATTTTTTTTGCATTTCCATGTCTATTTACTAATATCACAGTTACACTATCTCTCCATCTGGATTCTCTTTTTGAAAGCCGGAACCCCATAAAGTCCCATAAAGACGGCCTCAATGAAGGGTGCTTCGTCCTCTCACATTCCCACAGTCCTTATTCAATGAGTCATTAGCATGGAGCTTGTTCTTGAATAAGACTGGGGACAGAAGTTACATTAGTCAGAATTTGAAAAAGAAATCTATTTAGATGTTTTCAACATACTACAATCTCTGATAACTAATGTACATCTCATTGTACATCACAAGAGTTGTCTTGTGAGTAAACACTGGTGGAACATTTATTTCTCTCCTGAAGTTCGCATCAATAATGTATTATACAATTTTTTCTGCCAGTTTGGGGCTTATGCACTGAAATGTTTACGCTTTATGGATGAGTTCTCCTGGTCTTTTCCTCCTTAGAGGGATGCTGACTGATATTTTTATAGTAGATTTTATAATTTTTATAATTTTCTACACTCATAGATTATTTGTCTTTAGTCTTCCTGGTCAAATACCTGAGTCTCCAAGGGTGTGCAATCTATGTTATAAACCATCTTTACTTCCCACTGCCTTGAAACTCATCAGATGTTCAAGAAGTTTTAATTAAATGTGATTTTTACAAATTCATGAAATATAAAAGTTTATTGTTATTGTCAATATTCCCCTCCAGAGATCCTATAGTTGTCTTAAGCCTGTGAGGCCCCATGAACACAGCTGTACTTCCTAAAGACCCCTACCATTAGAGAGTTCCCAAATCCCCATTAACTGTCCAATTTACATCTTGTGTTTCTCTTCTTTGTCCCTCTTTATTGAGGAATTCAAAAATCACAAGCACAGATTATCAGGGGCCCTCTACTTGTCTCACTAAGCTAGCAAAAACAATACATTGAATGTCCTTACAACTTTTACTCTGTGAACATCTCCACTAAGGAATTCCATGAAGGCCCACTTGTCAATGCCCCACTATTCTGTCTCAGGCCCTCTTTGTTAAGAGTCTCTATAGTTATATTTTTTGCCAATTATTGATACTTCATTTGACACATGTGTCAAGAAAGTGTAAGTGGTAAATTTGCATTTTTCACCTGGCCTCTTTGCTATTCTCCAAACTCAGTCATCATCTTTTACCTTGCACCTCTTCTGGATTTCTACATTTCAAATATTACCAATGCCATGCTTTCAGTGTGTCTGATGTAACTAGATGACTAAGATATCCCATTTGGTAACCTAACTATACTCATTGTACTTTTGACATCTCCCTAAACATCATCCACCTCATTAGGTCTCAAACTCTTCTCTAAGACTCTCTTATTGTGTTTGGGTTTGTGCTGGTACCAAGGTGATTTTACTATCATGCTATTACAGTGTAACACCAGAATTAAAGTGGGGTAAACCTTCATCATCATTCCTTTTGCTGAAGGTTGCCTTGCTACCCCTGTATATGAAATTTAGCAGAGACTTACATAAGGATTTTCTTTGAAGATTCATTTTGTCTTTAAACCATTCAGTCCTTGGATAGGTAGTATTGTTTCTTCTTTATTTGAAAAAAAATTGTATAGTCATCATATATACAATTAAATAGGATCAAATCTCTACCTTTTAAATTTAGGATGTTCTCAGACATAAAGAAAATGAAAACTATCACACAAGGCAGGACTGACTCTGTGGTGATCAGCATCAGATCCTTAAAGGAACTAAAGAAACAGGAGATTGTAAACCATAGACTCAGTACAGTTCAAAACCACACGTGAGTCTGGACCTCTGAATGCCTACATGATCACTACACCATCCACACAGAAACATGCATGCATAACTCAAAATACTGTATTTGCTGGTGGTGGTGGTGCACATCTTTGATTTCAGCACTAAGAAGGCAGAAGTAGGCTGATCATTTGAGTTCGAGGCCAGTCTGGTCTACAGAGCCAGATCCAGGACAGTTAGGACTATTAACAGAGAAATCCTGTCTTTAAAAAAAAGTATTTATTTAACAAACTACTAGTCTAGTACTGGTAATTAATTTGAAGGAAGTGTTCTTGTGTAGTATATATGATTTTTGATTCAAAAAGAAACATTCCAAGTATTAATTCCTCATTTTAATTAATAAATACTGTGTTTGAATCATCACTACTCCCTGTTAAAGGATAGGACATATCTCTCATCAAAAGAACTGTCTCATATTTCTTCGGAAGAACAACTCATGTCAGTCACTTCTCTGAGATTTCAGTCCACAGGACAACACATAGCTCAGAGAACACAGGGCCATCCAGAGTAGAATACAGGAGAACTTGATTGGGGGAGGGGGAGGAAAATGGGAGGCACAGTATGGGAATGTATAAGACTACAGCAGAGCCTTTGTCATACACAGGGTGTATGATGAGCAAGGGAATAGATGGGTTAATGTTGATGGACAAAGACTGTTATATTATACTTTCAACTTTATGGATAGGCTTGCTAGATCCCAACCCCCATGATGTCTGCTGCATAAGAAGGTACTAAAAAGTATACTTCAACAGGTGCAGAGAACTGATTAGGTATATTTGGTCACTAGATGAAATAAAGGGTTAGGAAGAGGAAGAGCCATGATAGCGATAATGAGACAGAAACTTTCTATTCATAAGATGAAACCACTTGCCTAAGGTTTACATTCCCAAGGACAAGATTTCCTCTTCTAAAGATGCTTTATGTCTAACACCTGTTCCTGATAATGTACTTTTCTTAAATATTGCTGATGTGACTAAAAGAAGCTCTCATACTGTGCCAACCAATGACACATGACCTTCTGATTTGTTCTTTGTTTGAATACTATATAATGAAAACATGAATTCAGTAAAATTGCAGCAGATTCCAACCACTCTCTTGTGTGTTGTGTCTGTCTGTCATTCGCCGAACTTGTGCCTTCCTGTGACCAAGACCCTGCATCTCCCACGGTCTGAGTGGCTCCCCTGAGCCGGTCCGTGGCAGTATTGATTTCACAGGCAGGGCCTTCCTTCCAATTACAAAGGCTCTAAACACAACCCAGTTCCACTTTCTGCCTAAGATCCAAAGTGACAATCAGAACATCAATGAGTGAGAGCATAACTCAGAGGCCCCTACCTTCGTCAGTACAGTATGTTGCAGACAATGTGTTTTCATGTGCACAGTACATTGTTATTTTTTACTATTTCATGCAAGTGTATAGTGTTGAATATAAATACAGAGATTCCTGAATGCTCTAGGAGTCTTTACAGTACACAATGATTTCATTATTTAATGTACTCTAGATTCTGGATGGGAGCCATAGGCTAGGAAGGAAGTTTCTTTCCCCAGCCTCATTTTATTTCTTTGATTTTTTTTGTTCTTCCTACTCTACATTCAGAATATTGATCATATCCATTTTTCTGCTGTGTTACATACATTCAAAGGTGCTGGATATCAAATAGAAGTGGGGAGGCTGGTGTTTGTTTTGAATGTTACAATCAAAACTTTATTTTCAAATGGAAAATGTGATATTTTAACGAATAGGAGGACTAGGCTAGCTCTGAGTTATAGTACTTGCATTCCATCTACAAGGTATTAAGTTCAAGAAAAAAGTTCAAACTAAAAAAATCAGAATTGTATACAGAGAGATATCATTTACCACATTAACAGACTTAAAACAGGCAATCTTGTGGCTGGAGAAGGAATGATAGCTCCTAGAGTAGAAAGGGCAGAAGAAAGTTTTTGATTGTGAATAAGTATAAGAGGAGTTCTGTTCTTGCTTCCCATAAATATCAGCTCTGCCTAAAACTGCAATGTTCTTGACTTGCTTCTAAATGACTATAAATGATGAGCTCAACATATAGAAAGGGAAATGATCAAAAGAATGGAAACATTAATTATCACAGTGTATTACTTGCACATGGGTGTAGAGGCCACAAGTTGATTCTGAGTTTATTCCTCAGTTGACTTCTACCTTATTTTTTTGAGGATCTCACACTAAACCTGAAGTTCAGGAGGGTCAGATAGAATGGTAGGATGGCAAGATCCAGAGAAGCTCCTTTGACTACCTCACCAGTTCTGAGAATATAAGGATAAATCATCACCACCATCTTCAGAGTTAAGTGCTGAAAATCAAGCTAAAACACATATTCTGTGAGGTGGGCACCTTACTACTGAAGGCACCTTACCATCTCCTTGGCTCTGAATTGTAGCACTATTCATTGTAAACATTAATAAAAATGTTGTAAACTATAAAACTAGCATATATATCATACAATAATTTTTAAGAGAACAAGTATTGTTAATTCTGTACTTTTAAACTGTTTATTGTCAATATAAAAATGAATGCTATGTGTCTGGTCCCAAGTATGTCTGTAAAAATAAGTCTGTTATGGAGTTGGGCAAGTTGTGAAAGAGCAAAGATTTGGAAAGAGATGAGGGAAGAATATAGTGATCAGAATTCATTATATGAAAAAATTATTTCAATTTTTTAAGAACTATGTATGAGATGGTTGGGAATGAACACCTTTGATTCAGTCGCCAGGGAGATAGTAGCAAGAGAATCCCTCATGGTTCAGTATCAGCTTGGTGATAGTGAGCCCAAGCCAACCAGAGTGGCCCTGTGTAAAGGACAAGAAGAAAGAAATTCAGCCCCTCTACTTATAAATAAATATTTGTACATGCGGATGTGGTAGTGGTGGAGGTGGAGGTGGTGGTGGTGGTGGTGTGTGTGTGTGTGTGATTGCATCATTAAATGTTACTGTTGGAGTGTAATTTTATTTGTGACTGTGTAAGTGTGACTCTGTGTAATTGTGAATGTGTGTGTTGTGGAGTGTGGCTGTACCTAATAGTGTAACTGTATGTGTGACTATGGTTGCAGTTGTGCATACTATCACCATCCCGACCTCCATTGTCTTATCAGAAAAATTTTAAACTGACCCAGTCTGTTACCTATTGATGTGGTTAGCAATACAGAAAGAAAAGTTTTTGTATAATCATAAAGATTCCAGACCATCATGGAGGAATATTAGGACATGAAATCAAGACCTAAGAAACTAAAAAAGTGGAAACTCAATCAGAGATCACAAATAAACTCAATTCATGTCTTTAAACCCAGAACTCAGGAGGCAGAGCTAGTTGGATCTCTGTAAGTTTGAGGTCAACCAGATCTATAAGAGCTAGTTCTAGTTCTAGTTCTAGTACAGGTCCCAAAGCTACAGAAAAACCCTATCTTGAAAAACCATAGATAGATAGATAGATAGATAGATAGATAGATAGATAGATAGATAGATAGATAGATAGATAGATAGATACTCTCAATTCATAGGCTTGTTTTCCATGTTTGTGCAGTCTGCTTCCTTAAAAAATGCAGGAACACCTGACCACGGATGGCAACATCTACATCTGTCTG
The DNA here is from genome assembly GCA_902806775.1 of Microtus agrestis. Classification (NCBI taxonomy): domain Eukaryota; kingdom Metazoa; phylum Chordata; class Mammalia; order Rodentia; family Cricetidae; genus Microtus; species Microtus agrestis. Next base: position 51,197 of record CADCXT010002489.1, read on the forward strand.
TTCCCTCCTGCATCAGTCATTAATCAAGAAAATGATATCAGTCTTGTCTGAAGACCAATCTAATGGGGGTATTTTTTCCAAATAAGGTTCCTTTTGTCATGATAACCCTAGTCTATATCATATAAAAAGATTATGACTACCACACAAGTGGATAGGCTGTTACTGTTAATTCTACATGACTCATTAAGTGAGTATCCATCTATCCACTTTACATAATTAAACAAATGACTGAATAAACTCTTAAGAATAAGGATACACCTCTCAAATAGAAGATAATAATAAATAATATGTGACTTTACCATGAATAAATTCCCTTTGCAAATGCTGTTTTCCCAGTGACTTCCGTCTCGAGAGTCTCATGGAAAAAGAGAAACCTGAGGAGTAAGAGAGTATGGGATATGGACACAAACACATGTGGGAGTTTGAATGAAATTAGCCCACAGAATATAAAAGGAAGTGACACTTTTAAGATGCCCATGCTGGAGTGGGCATGGCCTGATTGGAGGAAATGTGTCACTGTGGAGGGTAGGCTTTAAGGTTTTCTATGCTCAGGATGCTGCCCAGTCTGTCAGTTGGCTTCTTGTTCCTTGCAAGATGTTGGACTCTCAGCTATTCCTCCAGCACCATGACTTCCTACACACTGCCATTCTTCCTGCCATGATGAGAATGGTCTGAACTTCTGGACCTGCAGGAAAACCCCCTAAATTACATTGTTTCCTTATAATATTTGTGATCATGGTGTCTTTTCACAGAAATGGAAACATAACTTAGAAAATATCTCTGAAGTAACTAAGGACAAATAATATTTGAATAAGTGGATTTATACCTAGTTCCTCAATACAGTATAAGAAATGTGATATTCCTTTCCAGGTTATTGTAACCACAATGAAAATATCAAACAAACCCAAGATGAAACATACTAAGCATCATGTCTGAAATTTTTTTTTGTAATTCTGAAGCATTAAAAATTACATGGAACATTGAATTCCTACTGTACATGATGATCAGTGCTTTCAAAGGATGGCTGTCTTCTTAAAGTAAAGAGCAGTTTCTACCACTGCAACTCAAAGTAAAAAGTGAAAATACTATGCACAAATAAATAATGGACACAGATTGTGACGTCTCTAATGCCAAATTAGACAGTCATTCCCTGAGTCTTGAATGAACAGGTAGGTTCCAGCTCTGTACTTCTCTTCCTTGGTGAGTTCCATAACAAGACACAGGAAATGACACTAGAAACTCTTCTTATCTCTACCTTGACTATCATTCAAGTCACAGGTTCCCATGTTCATATCTGCCTTCCAGTCCACTTCTTGTCATCACTTAATGTTCTCTGTCTTGTTATTACTTCAGTGAACATAACCTGCAAACCTGGCTGCATTCTGTTGCTTTTTATGAAGTGTTATGAGTAGCTGAGCTTCCCATAAATTACCAAAGCAACAGTCATATTTAGGAACCTGTAGTTGACTACAAGCTGAGGAGAGTGACAGACAAAGATATAAAAGTTCATGGATAAAGTTGGGTGGGGTAGAGAGTAGGGGGCGGTAGTCGGGGTGGTGGGAGAAGGAGGAGGCGGCGAATCACTTATAAATGGCGCCCAAACAGGACCCGAATCCCAAATTCCAGGAGGGCGAGCGAGTGCTGTGCTTTCATGGGCCCTTTCTCTATGAAGCAAAGTGTGTAAAGGTTGCCATAAAGGACAAACAAGTGAAATACTTTATCCATTACAGTGGTTGGAACAAAAATTGGGATGAATGGGTTCCAGAAAGCAGAGTACTCAAATATGTGGACACCAATTTGCAAAAACAGAGAGAGCTTCAAAAGGCCAATCAGGAACAATATGCAGAGGGCAAGATGAGAGGGGCTGCTCCAGGAAAGAAGACATCTGGTCTGCAGCAGAAAAATGTTGAAGTGAAAACAAAGAAGAACAAGCAGAAAACACCTGGAAATGGAGACACCTCAGCCTCCTAGGAAGAAGAGAGCCCGGGTAGATCCTACAGTTGAAAATGAAGAAACATTCATGAACAGAGTGGAAGTTAAAGTAAAGATTCCGGAAGAGCTGAAACCATGGCTTGTTGATGACTGGGACTTGATCACCAGACAAAAGCAGCTTTTTTATCTTCCTGCTAAGAAGAATGTGGATTCCATTTTGGAGGATTATGCAAATTATAAGAAATCGCGAGGAAATACAGATAATAAGGAGTATGCCGTCAATGAGGTTGTAGCAGGGATAAAGGAGTACTTCAATGTAATGCTGGGCACTCAGCTGCTCTACAAATTTGAGAGACCACAGTATGCTGAGATTCTTGCAGATCATCCTGATGCACCCATGTCCCAGGTGTATGGAGCGCCACACTTACTGAGATTATTTGTGCGAATTGGAGCAATGTTGGCCTATACACCTCTAGATGAGAAAAGCCTTGCTTTATTACTGAACTATCTACATGATTTCCTCAAGTACCTGGCGAAGAATTCTGCAACCTTGTTTAGTGACCTGAGTACCATCGGAAAGCTGTGTGAGGGGCGTGCCCTCTCCCGCTCGTGCTCGGATCTCTGTAAACAGTTTGGTTCTTAGTCCTTCTCTTGTACAAATGATGTACTTTGAAGACGCGTTAGTGTATAACAGAATTGATGTTTGTTTTCTGTTTGATTTTAAACAGAGAAAATAAAAGGAGTCACTGCTCCTTTTTCCTTTCTTTTTTCATTTCAAAGTTTCTACCAGTATATTCAGTGATGGACAGCAGAGGGACATGCTGTAGAGTGTTTTATTGCTTAGTTAATAAAGCTGCTTTTGAATGCTGGTGGTTCTGTTCCTTTGACACTACGCACTTTTATATGTGTTAATGCTCTATGACAAAATGCTCTGATTCCTAGTGCCAAAGGTTCACTTCAGTGTATATAACTGAACACTCATCCATCTGTGCTTTTTTTTTTTAAATGGTGCTTAAAGAGCCCATCCTTTGCAAGTCATCCATGTTGTTCCTTAGGCATTTTATCTTTGCTTAATTGTTAAAGAATGGTGGCTTGTTTCATGGTTTTTGTATTTGTGTCTAATGCACGTTTTAACATGATAGACGCAATGCATCGTGTAGCTACAGTTTTATGGAAAAGTCAATCTTGTAGGAGTTCTTTTTCAGATCTTCAATAAATTTTTTCTTTAAATTTCAAAAAAAAAAGTTCATGGATAGACTGACATAAATTAAGAGCAATAAAATCTAGTGTCCAGTTAGGATGTTCCTAAGTGAGAATGAAAAATCTGAGCCTAATAAAATGGGACCCAAATCAGTCCCACAGATTTCCTTACAGGTAAACATGTGAAATCACTTGTATGAAATGTGTGTGAGCTGCTTCCCCACAAGTTATATCTGAGAAGTTATAAGAATGAGACAACTCCACAGACACCAAGAGAAAGAATTTTAAGTAGTTCCTTAAACAGGATTTCTGATCACCAATATACCAATACCATTTAAATTCTCTACTGGAAGATACAGATATACATAAATTCATTGAGAGCCTTGTATCCTTCACAGAATGAGTGTACACCTAGTTAATGTAAACATTTCCATGTTTTGCTTCTAAGGCTTGTAAATTATGACTCTTAATATTTCCTGTTTCTCTGGAATTGGAAATCCAGACATCATCAATGCAAAGTTACTGAGGTTTAATATTCAGTACATCAAAGCAAATCTCAGTTTCCTGGAAGAGAAAATGAAAACATTGCCTGTGCTTCCTTTTATGCTCTCAGGAACCTCCCCCAATGCAAAGCAGTCCTCAGGCTCAGGATGAAAACCAAGGCCAAGCTGAGAGGCCCCATCTACTTCTGACTAGAGCCTCCAACACAGCATGGCTGTCCTGGTGCTGCTCCTCTGCCTGGTGACATTTCCAAGCTGTAAGTGCTTCAGGGTTTCAGGAAAGGTACCCATGTTTTTCATCTATGGGTTATATGACTGATGGTGATGTTGCTTGTGCCTAGGTGCCCTGTCCCAGATACAGCTGAAGGAGTCAGGACCTGGGCTAGTGCAGCCATCACAAAGTCTGTCGCTCACCTGCACTGTCTCTGGATTCTCATTAACCAGCTATGCTGTACACTGGGTCGGCCAACCTCCAGGAAAGGGTCTGGAGTGGATGGGAGCAATATGGTTTAGTGGAAGCACAGAGTATAATTCAGCTTTCCAGTCCCGAATTACCATCACCAGGGACACCTCCAAGAGCCAAGTTTTTTAAAACTGAACAGTCTGCAACCTGAGGACACAGCTATGTATTACTGTGCCAGAGACACAGTGAGAGAACTCCAGTGTGAGCCTGCACAAAAACCTCCATATAAAGACACTCACAACCAGCATGGGGCATTGGGGACCAACATGGTCTCCCTAGACGAGTATGTGGTTGCTTAATAAGATAAGAAGTTCTAGACTATGCTGCATGAGAATATGTTTCAATATTAGAATCTGTGTTTTCCTCTTCCAAACATAAATAAGAAAAAAAATTCTCTAGAGTTGTCTCTTCACTGTCATAGTCTAATAACCTTCCTATCTGTTCAAATACTATAACAAATAGCTTTTCTCACAAGTCCTGTAGGATAACAACCTGTTTCTTGTTACAGATAGAAGACATATAACTTTACATGTTTTACATACACACACATACATGCATACATATTCACACATTTTCTTATATATGCAGATATTTTTAAAAGGAGTCTTCAGTTATGACACTTGTTGGGGGTTAGGTTCAGTTATAAGCTAGAGAACTTTAAAAGAGCTGTAATTTGTCCTCTTTGTTTTTATACCTGTGATAGAGAAACCACAGCTTCCCTAATTTAAAAACATTTTCACACAACACCCTGGAAACTGAAATATCTGTAGTTTCCTTTTACACCAAGAAGGTCCCCCCAAAAAAATAGAATTGATTATTGCTGTTGACAGATCCCATTTCATGCATTTGAATCTTGGTAAAAATTAGCTTTCCAATCAGACTTATAAGCAATGGTTCCTCAGGCAAAACAAATAGTTATTGTTTCAGAATCTGTCTAACTTTAATACTGACTTTCTCAGTATATGATAACAGGATGGGTTTTTATTATCTTTAGTCAACTTCAATATAATTTATTATTTAGGATAATCCTTCACATTTAACTGAGTAATCTTCTTACTGTCCAAAGCCATGATCCAAATTCCCTAATTTTACTTTTCCTAAGATGAGCTTCTTAAGTTGCAAGGGTAAGTGGTCATCTTGTCCTCTTGATGCCTGGCTGTTTGGATACAAGGCCCTCTATCTTCATGCAGATTGGTTTGATTTTTCAACTGTTGAGAACTGAGCTGCAGCAAACATAAAAGGGAAGGTTGCCACTGATTATCTGTGCACTGGGGAAGCAGCTCAGAGGTTCAAAGAAGATACTGCTCTTGCAGGGAAATAGTTTCAATTTCTGGCACCGTCAATGGTTAAGTCATACCTACCTGTAAGTCTGGAGAACCCATGGTCTCTACTTGTCCCCATGCACACTACACTACTCACACAGAAACATACCCACATAATTAAAAACAAAATATTTCATTTTCTCCTCCACTGTTGAGAGTTAACCCATTGTGAATATGCCATAGTTTACATGAAGCATTGATACATATAGTTGTGTAGCCCTTGTAACTAGAATGGGAATCCTAGGAAAGGAAAACATCTTAAATGAGGGGCAAGGAGAATGAAGAACAGGGTAATACTGGTGCTGTGAAAGCAAAAATGGTCAGTGTTCAGAGAAAGGTGATGAGTATGAGGGAAAACAGAGAACTGCTAAGTAAGAAAAAAGTCATCCTTAATCAAATCTAAGTAAGGTTAATTATATTAAGTATGGTAAATGGAATCTCATGTAACACAACATAATCACAGTTAGGAGATGCCTGGTGTAAAAGTGGAAGAAGATAATAGTGGAGTGGGAGGATTAAAGGAGTCAAAGAGAAAACTTAAGGGTGTAAAACAAGTGCATTTTCTGCAAATAGGAATATGTTTCCATATCAAACGCAAAGCGGTAGATAAAGTGATGAACAGTATCTCACATGGAAGACTACTTTAGCCTGGGGACAGCATCCCGCTAGAAATAAGTAAATTTCAGAAAATACCCACATTTTCTCACCATAGGAAATGAGATATGGTAATATAAATTGGCAGCTATGATCTTGTCCTAGAGCCACATCAGGGGGAAGCCATTTCTAGTACAGAAAGTGAGAGAGACTGAGATCCTATGTAGAAACACAGATGTGTGGTACTTTCAATATCATACATGTACTAAGGAGACATGACAGAATATATTAGCATATCTGTGCACACACACACACACACACACACACACACACACACGGGAACTAACTGGAGTGTGGTGAAGACTTAACGGGAAAATGTGAATCCAAAATTGCAACTTTGTGAGAATTTCTATAACTGTCACTATAATCTTTGATTTGTGAGATATATTCTGATCTCTGTCTTCCCAAAAACATCCAACTCCAGAGCCTGTTATAGCAGGAAGACATGTAAATAAGGCTTTTCAGTGCCCATGAATACCAGCTCTGTCCTGACCCTTCAGCTCTGGCAGAGGAGCCCAGATGTGAATTCACAAGTCCTCCCATTCAGTGATTATTGCCAAGAAGAGGCCACTCACCATGGTCTTCAGACACAGCTTGTTTTTTATTGTCATTAAAAGGCAATTAGTGGAAACGAGGTGCTGTGTCTTATGTGAACATGAGAAAGAAAATATTTATTTAATAGGACAGTTTTCTGACCAGCATCTTTATTTGTTTGTTTGCAGGTGTCAAGTGTGAGGTGCAGATTAGAAGGAATCTTGATGCAGCCTGGAAAGTCCCTTAAACTCACCTGTGAAGTCTCTGGATTCACCTACAGTGATTATAACTTGCACTGAATTCCAGGGAAGGGCTGGAGTGTGTTGCATACATTAGTAGTAGTAGTTCTTACATTAAATGCTCTGATGCCATGAAGAATCAATTCACCATCTCCAGAAACAATGCCACGAACAGTCAGTACCTTAAGTGAACAATCTGAAATATGAGAATACAAACATGTATTACTGTACCAGAGGCACATTAATATAGTGATGTGAGCTCAGACACAGTGTCCGTGGGGTTGTCAGGACCTCCAGGGGGCAATGAAAGCACAGAGATATCTGGGTCATGTCAGAGCCTGTTCAGAGAGCCATAAAGGGTTGTACTGTTTCTGGGCTGCTTCTTCATACCACATTCAGTGATTCTTATTACAGGTGAAGTGTATAGTAATCCTTAAAGTGTCCAAATGTTTATTCAAATATGTTTTCCCATGCTATGTGTTGTGATTTTTTTATTATAATACTTTTCTCTCTTCTTCTCTCTCTGTACCTCTATCTCAGTTCATCTCAATCTTTATGTGTTTGTACATATTAATGTGTTTTTCTGTCCATGTCGACACAAGATTTTTCTATCAACCTACACCTTATTTTTGAGGTAAAAATTTATTACTGGGTCTGCATATCACTAACTGTCTAGATTTGTTGGTCAGTGTTTCACATCAATGACACTGTCTTGACATCCCAGAGGGAGGACTCCTTGTTGACTGCCACACCTAGCTTCTTGCTTTTATAATCAACTGGGAATATAGGTCTGACTCAGGGATTCTTGTATGGTGAGAACTGGAATCACGAAGCAACCACATTGCCTTTTTAAGGGTAACTTTTTATAATATATGATACACTCTGATCTGACAAAATGCAAAGCATCAAATATGGAAGAAGTGATTCTGTGTGGGGAACAGGATCAATTTCTCAAAAATCAAAAGGGACTGGAAATTGTGGAGCCTTGACTATGGGAAGTCTCAGAAATCACCATGGTGAGAGCACTGGGATTCAAGTCAGAGCCAATAAGGAAATCAGGCAGGGTCACAGACCCGAGAACCCTAGTGCCCTTCACTCTCACCTTCATCCTCACAAAAAATGTGCACATCAGACATAGGTTTGGAACTGGTAATAATATGTGTGTGAGGCTCTATATTTGAGACTGTGACAACAATGTATCCAGTGACACCTCACTGAGCTTCAGCTGGTGACAGGCAGCTCCTAATTAAATCAAGAGGTAATATGCCTTTGTTTTCTTCTTTAACATTTATTTGTTTTGCTTTCATACATATAGTACCACTGTAATTAATTGACCTAAGAAATTTTCATTTAACATGCTCATCCATTTTCTTTCCTCCAGAATCCTCCCTATGGCTTATTTACGCTGCCTCCCCAACAATCATGATGTGAACTCCCTGTATGAAAATCAAGATGAGGGTCTTTATCTAAAGCTCAAGTATACTCATATTTGGATTCTAAAGAAACCTGGAAAAATTGATAATTCCTCTTTCACTGGAATGTTTGGATCCTACGGATGGTGAAAGTAAAGATAAGTGTTGGAAACCAGGAAATGTTATTTGTTTTTCAGTGAAAATGTGATTAAATCTTAAAACTAACCTAGGCATTCTCAGATTGTCTTGAAATTGTCTCACCTGTGATAATGTCATTACTGGGATGTTCTCGTGTCCTGTGAGCTCTGGGAAAATGGAAGGAAAGGGGCAGTGGTATTTCCTTCTGTATGTTATGAATGGTCAATAAAGGACTGCTTTGGACCTATAACAGAGCAGAATTCAGCTAGGCAAGGAAAACTAAGCTGAATGCTGCTGTTACGGCGTAAACGAATGGTAAACAGAATTAGCCAGGCAAGCTCAATATGATATATTCAGCTTTAATAAGGGGAGTGCTTACAAAGCCAAAGTTCCAGCGAAGAGTAGGAAACAAAAGGGACAAACAAGTGCACATGGATGGTTTTATAAGCTATTTGGGGCCTCGGGGCAAATACCCCCCTAACAAGGTGATTGGTTGAAATTCCTCTTCATGCTGCAATATAGGAGGTGAAGTCATTGAGAAGCCGTGTAGCCCTTCCAGAGACAGATGCTAGTAAATTTACCTGGTAAGTCCCAGCCAAGGGGTGATACACAAATTAATGGAAATAGTTAATTTAAGACTTAAGTGTTAGTCAATAAGAAGCTAGAACTAATGGTCCAAACAGTGATTTAAATAATATAGTTTCTGTGTGATTATGTTGGGGCTGAGCAACAAGGAACTAATGGTGTAGGGGGTCCTTCTGTTTATGTGTTGCTTTCATTAGTTGAATAAAGAAACTGCATTGGACTTTTGATAGGGTAGAACTTAAATAGGCGGAGTAGACAGAACTGAATGCTGGGAAGAAGAGCAGGGTCAGGCAAATGCCATGGATCTTCTACCTGGGATGGACATAGGTTAAAATCTTGCTAGTAAGCCACAGCCAAGTCGCAATACACAGATTATTAGAAATGGGTTATATCAAGATGTGAGAGTTAGCTGATAAGAGGCTAGAGATAATGGGCCAGGTGATAATTTAATTAGTACAATTCCTGTGTGATTATTTTGAGTGTAAGTTAGCAGGAAGCTTGGGATGACAAGCAGCCCACTCACTCCCTGTTACAAACCAACAAGTGGCCTCCTTGTTACAGGCCTGGGTGTTGATAAGTTCAGCCATTTGGCAGAGCATCTGGAAGTTGTAAACAGGATCAAAGGCTGCTCCTACAAAGGAGTTTCTTCTTCTTTTGCACTGTCCTTCCAGCATCATGTCCATATACTTGTGTGAAAACTTTGTTCCTGAATAAAAGAAAGTTGAGACTTTTAACATTGTTGCCACAACAGATCACAACCACAACATGACTATTGAGTGACTCAGTAACCAGAAATATGATCCAGTCAGGCTGATGCCTAAGACTCGCCATTGTTGTTATTGTCTCTTATTTCCAAGAGACCTTGTTTAATGCTTCCTAAAATCTTTGTTAATGGATAAGTTCTGAGATCCACAGACCACACTTCTTATACTTCCTGTATGATCATAAAGTGGATTGGCATCTTTAAAGGGAGGAGACTGAGGGAGCTGAGAGCACTGAATAGAAGATTGCTACTCTAAAGTAAGTGAAGAGAGGAGTCAAATATTACCAAATATTCATGTTTCCAGGAGAGGTAAAAAATGAGGCAGAATTGGCCATAAGTCCCACATTCACATCACAGACCCTATTGCTTTTCTTGACTCTGTTCCCTCTCTCCTAATTTGTGGGTGAAAGGGGTCCCATAATGTGTTTGTTACAAATGTTTACCTGATTTGCTTCCTAGTGGTCATCTCAGTTGCCTCAGGCCCACTTTTTGTATTGTCATATTTGTAGATAGAGGAATCATTAACATATTTTCATGTCACCAAGGATATAAAATATACATTTTACCTAATTGACTAATCCAAGAATTTATATAAATGGCTACAGATCTGTGACTTGATGTTGGATTCCCCTTTGTATGCTGTGAATATATTTTATTACCATTGGTTAATGAAGAAGATGTTTTGCCCTATGACATGGCAGAATACAGCTAGGCAGGAAAACTAAACTGAATGCAGTGAAAAAGAAGGCAGCGGCAGAAAGATGCAATGTAGCTGCCAAAGGAGAAAGATGCTGGAATCTTTCGAATAAGCCACAGCCTTGTGGCAATACACAGATTAATAGAAATGGGACACACAAATGCATTCAGGATGCAGTATACTCTTATGCATGCACAGCATGAATGTGGACTCACTTGATGTTTTGCATACAAGGACAGGACATGGAGACTCACAATATTTCCAATCAGGAATTGGAAGTCTAGACAGAAACAGAAAAAAAATGACCCTGAGTTTCCATATCTGGTTCTACTTAGAAAAACCAGGCCAATCTCTGTATCCTGAAGGGGAATTTGTAAACCTTGCCCTATGCTTCCTTCTATCCTTTCAGAAACCTCCCCCAATGCAAGACAGATGTCAGGTTCAGGCTGATAAAGATTCTAGGCCTAAATGAAAATTCTCATCTTCTTTTTATTGGAGCATCTACTGGTGCTGCTCCTCTGCCTGGTGACATTTTTACGCTGTAAGTGTTTTAGGGTGTCAGTACAGGGACACAAGTATGTCATGTATGGAATGTATGACTGATAGTGATATTTTTGTCCCGAGGTGTCTTGCTGTACGTACAGCTGAAGGAGTTAGGACCTGGCCAAGAACAGCCATCACAGATCCAGTCTCTTATCTCTACTATATATGGGTTTTTATTAACCAGGTAAAATGTGTACTGGGTTCAACAGTCTCCAGGAAAGTGTCTGGAGTGAAAAGTATCTGGAATGATAGGATCAACATTAAGTTCTGAAGGCACTAATTATAATTCATCTCAAATCCCAAATCAGCATCATCAGGTACACCTCCAAGAGCCAAGTTTTCTTTAAATTGAATAATCTATAAACTGTGAAGACAGTAATGTGTTTGAAACATCACTACTCACGCTTAAATGTTAGCATACTCTCTCATCCCTGATATCAGTTTCATTATGTTTTTCAAAAACAACTCATTTCTATCACTTCTCTGAGTCTGCAAGAGAACAGATACCTCAGAGAACACAGTGTAGAGAGGTGATGTCTTCATGAACAGACATCTTCCTGCACTCAATTCTCTGATTGGGCTTCTTCATCTTGATCAGTCCATGTAGGCAGAAAAGGATGCATGAAACGAACTTCTCTTTCCCCAGTGAAATTGTTATTAAAGACAAAAGGATAACTTTACATTGGAACCAATGGTATGAATGCCCTTTGCTAAAAGAAAGAATGGAAACAAATATTTGGATGGAAAAGAATGAGTTTCTGTGCTATGTCCTTGGGAACATGGTTCTATTCTGATATTAGGAAATATGTGGATGTGCCTCAGAGAATTACACATACAAGATCACCTAACCCCACATTCTCAATTCTTGGTGAGTAGACAGAGGAATCCAAGGTAGGTAAGAAAAGTCAGAAGTAAGGAGGGAAGGAAAGAATGAATAAATATGAGACCAGAAGGGTCTAGCATGTTCAACAGGAGTGAGAGGATAAACAGTGCAATATAATGGATCAATATAATCACAGTTCATTGTAAACTAGCATGATATTTTGTTTTTAATTAGAAAAAAATGACATATACCAAAACAACATTTTAAATAACATAGGGTATTAATATACATATATTTGTCTGTCCTTGTATGTATGCATTTGTGTAGATATGTCTTTGTTTTATGTCTGTTTGTTTCTCTGTAGGTGTTATTCTGTTTGCTTGCCAGAAGTAATTTCTCTTTTTTTTTATGGGGTTATTAATTTATTTTTATTTTTTTTAGAATTTTGTTTTTTTTTAATTTATTTATTTTATTTATTTGTTAAAGGTTTCTGTCTCTTCCCCACCACCGCCTCCCATTTCCCTCCCCCTCCCCAATCAAGTCCCCCTCCTTCTTCAGCTCAAAGAGCCATCAGGGTTCCCTGCCCTGTGGGAAGTCCAAGGACCACCCACCTCCATCCAGGTCTAGTAAGGTGAGCATCCAAACAGCCTAGGCTCCCACAAAGCCAATACGTGCAGTAGTATCAAAAACCCATTGCCATTGTTCTTGAGTTCTCAGTAGTCCTCCTTGTCTCTATTTTTTTTCCCAAGACCAGTTTTATCCCAGGCTTTTTCAGACCAAGGTCAACTGGCCTTGGTGAGTTCCCGATAGCCACAAATAGCATAAAATATCTAGGGGTAACTCTGACCAAGGAAGTGAAAGATCCATTTGACAAGAACTTTAAGTCTTTGAAGAAAGAAATTGAAGAGGACACCAGAAAATGGAAGGATCTCCCTTGCTCTTGGATTGGGAGGATCAACATAGTAAAAATGGCAATTCTACCAAAAGCAATTTATAGATTCAATGCAATTCCCATCAAAATCCCATCAAAATTCTTCACAGATCTAGAGAAGACAATAATCAACTTTATATGGAAAAACAAAAAGCCCAGGATAGCCAAAACAATCTTATACAATAAAGGAATGTCTGGAGGCATTACCATCCCTGACTTCAAACTCTATTATAGAGCTACAGTATTGAAAACAGTTTGGTATTGGCATAAAAACAGAGAAGTCGACCAATGGAATCGAATAGAAGACCCGGACTTTAACCCACAAACCTATGAACACCTGATTTTTGATAAAGGAGCTAAAAGTATACAATGGAAAAAGAGAGCATCTTCAACAAATTGTGCTGGCAAAACTGGATGTCAATCTGTAGAAGAATGAAAATAGATCCATATCTATCACCATGCACAAAACTCAAGTCCAAGTGGATTAAAGACCTCAACATCAGTCCGAACACGCTGAACCTGATAGAAGAGAAAGTGGGAAATACTCTACAACTCGTGGGCACAGGAGACCACTTCCTACGTATAACCCCAGCAGCACAGACAGTAAGGGCCTCATTGAATAAATGGGACCTACTGAGACTGAGAAGCTTCTGTAAAGCAAAGGACACTGTCGCTAAGACAGAAAGGCAACCCACTGACTGGGAGAAGATCTTCACCAACCCCGCAACTGACAAAGGTCTGATCTCCAAAATATATAAAGAACTCAAGAAACTAGACCGTAAAAGGCTAATCAACCCAATTATAAAATGGGGCACTGAGCTGAACAGAGATCTCTCAACAGAAGAAGTTCAAATGGCCAAAAGTAATTTCTCTTAATATAAATAGTTTACATTAGAGACGTTACCTCAGCATTCTGTGATCAGAAAGACAAGCTCAAGGGTAAGAAGGACAATGAGGGTGAGAGTAGGGCCTTGTTTTCAGAGAATGAATTTCCCTTCTCCTTAACAAGCTTCTGTAGACAACTCAGCTCCCCATTGTGTTTAATTCCCAGTGTCACCAGTGTCTGAGAACATAGTTCAGCAGGCTTGCTATCATTAATTCAAAGTGTAGCAGACACTCTGCTGCTCAGCTCAACAGTCCACTCTTACTCTTACCCTTCCACTCAGGTGTGCAGTGTTGAAATTCAATAATGAAATTCCTGTATGTGCAGTTGGTCATCTTCACATTAGACTTGATGATGTCATCATATCATGCAGTTTTGACTCTGGATGAAACCACCAGCTAGAGATGCGGTTCTGTCCTCCTTCTCTTCTTCCTCATCTCTATTTTGTTTGTCCATTTAGTTCGTTCATTTGTTGCCATCTTGAGATTTGCTCAGAATGTTGATCTATTCTTATTGTGTTATCTTCTTTGCTACAATCAGTCATACGTTCTTTGTATCAAAGAGAGGATCTTGAAAAGGCTTGTAATTATTTTAGGATAACATAACCCAATTTTGTAATTAAAAAATTATTTTCTCTAGGAAAAAGTGATGTATTGAAGATTCGAGGACTCTTGTGTGTCCTTCCATGTGCAAGGTCTTTAGTTAAATCCCAATTTTAAAATAAAATTTCAGAATTCTGCACAGAAAAATTGTCATTCCTTGCATTCATAGACATAAAAGATACAACCTCGTGTCCTGAGTAGGGATGACAATAGCTAGGCTGAGAAGTACAGGAAGAAAGCGGTGCAAGTAAAAGGGAACAAATATACAATGAGTTACAAGAGGTCAGCTCTTGTGTTCTATAACAGATAATTCAGCCTAGGTCTGAAGCACCTATAACATGATTCAAAATAACTATGAACTTTGAGTTAAACACAGGGAAAAGGAAATGTTTCAATGAATGGAAATTCTAATTACTGAGATTGTGTGTGCATATACATGTGTTTGCACATGCAGGTGGATGCCACTAGTAGGTTCTGAGTGTCTTTCTCAATTGATTTCTACCTTATTTTTTGAGAGAGGGTCTCACACTGAACCGGAAGCTCACAAGTTCAGATAGTATGATGGGATGGCAAGCTTCTATAGAGTCTCCCCTTACCACCTCTCCAATGTTGGGAATATGCAGTAAATGATCACACCCAACATCATTGTTAAGTACTGAGAACCAAACTGAGATACTCATACCTTACCCCTGAGCCATTTCCTCTATTACACATTTTATCACTATACATCATACACATTAATAAAAATATTGCAGCCTATAAAACAAATACATACATTACACATGCTAAAATATACTTTAGCCAAGGACATAAACTGTTTAAATTATATTGAAATTTGGTACATAAACTGCTGACTGAGATAAACCTAGCACATAGGATACACCATTGAAAGACCTGATTAACAGTGCCCTCAAAGATCAGGAAGAAGTATGGACAAAACTATGCCCATATTCTCAAATATTGTATATAAATATTCATTTACATTTAAGGGGGATATGCTATAGAAATTTGCATTAGTATGAATCTTGGTTTATTGATACAAATTTAAGGTAAATTTTGTTATACTGTATTTGTATTTTTCTTCTCTTGATTATGGTATTGTGATTGTGTAGCTCATTTAAAAATGTAATGTATAATTAAGAAATACAGGTTAATGGATAATCATCTTTAATAGTCCAGCTTGTAGTCATATTAGCTAGATTTTCTAGATTTATAGAGATATATTTATAGAGCTAGATGTTCAAATCTTTCAGAGAACATTAGAATATGACATTTAAAATGTTTTAATAACTAGGACTATTCTTGATGGTGAGACACATCTGCTCCTGGCAGCACCAATTACTTTAAGTGGAAGATGAGCATCAAAGAGGCTCCTTAGCCATTTGGTCAAGAAACTGCTCTTTCCGGGACTGCTTCACTGGACATGCAGTACCCACAGAGAGATGACTGCTAAACTTGCCTAAAGGTGAGATGGTTTTTCAGGGTTACTTGCTTCATGAAAGAGTGTGTGAGACATTCTGCAGGATACATAATATAGTACCTGAACTGTCTTTGAATTTTCCTGCTTCATTGAAAAGTCTGTTGGATACTATGGGCCTGTGGGCTGAAGATAGATGCCCCAGATGCCCCAATGGTACAGAAGACCTTTGGGTGACTGTCCAGGCAGTGAGATGTCTCTGTCAATTCTAAAGTTTTCAAATTTGTTCATAATGCACTTCATGTTTACTTAGATAATATTATATCTTTCTGGAGTCTTTGATGGAGTTGAAGAATTTATAGTTATAGTTTTCTTTAGTTATGATAAAAGATAAAATAGATATAAATATTGTAACTGTAATTCTTACTTTGTAACTGTTTTGTTATTTGCAATTTTACTATGTTAAAGTTAAGGCCTTCCTTTTTGTTTAAACAGATAAGTGGAAATGATATAGGAATTCCTTATGTTTGTGTGTTGCTTTCATTAATTAATAAAGAAACTGTTTGTGTTTATTGATAGGGCAGAACTTAGTTTGGTGGGGAAAACTAAATGGTATGCTGGGAGAAGGAAAGAGTCAGAGAGACACCATGGATCCACTACCAGAGACAGACCTGCTGGAACTTTGATGGTTGGCAACAACCTTGTGGTGATATACAGATTAATAAAAATGGGTTAAACTAAGATGTAAGAGTTAAGCAATAAGAAGGTAGAGCTAATGGGCCAAGCAGTGATTTAAATAATACAGTTTCTGTGTGGTTATTTCGGAGCTAAGCTAGCTGGGTGGCTGAGATGAACAAGTGGGCCCTCCTTGCAACAATGAGGATTTCATTAGTTAGAAGGGGACTCTCACTATACCCACATACTACTTCATGCAAATGTAATTGTACCTCTGGTATCCAAAGAATATGTTGAAGTTCTGATTGTGCTACAAGACTATATTTTACCTAATAACATATAATTAACATCAGGGAACCTTAAACTCAATTATTTTGGGCTAGAATGACTGCAAAATTAAGAATGGCTTTGGAGTCATTAGAGACAGGTTTGTTTAAAAGGAGCTCCAGACATGTCAGACAATAGACAAACCATACATCTAGGTCATATACTTGGTAGGAATAAAATTAAATAATTTATTGATTGCTTATTCATTTTTTTTTCATTGCAACTAGAGTTCTCTCTCTTACTTCCTCACCTCCCCCATTCCCTTCACCCTCCCAAAAGGTAAGGTCTCCAGTAGGGAGTCAACAAAACCTGAAAGATTAAGTGGAAGCAGGACCAAACCCCTCTCCCTGTATAAAGGCTGAGTGAGTCATCCCATCATAAGGAATTGGTTACAAAATACTATGTCATCTATCAAGGATAGATAGAAAATAGACCAAGTTATTCGCTGTCTACCAGATAAAAAGGGCCAGGTTTTGTTCCATTGAGGATTGCCACTATCTGTCTAGAGTTGATAGTTCCCAGGATCTTATATCAGCTGTTTCTGTATTCATCATGACATTGACTCCACCCTACACACACTCATAAAATCCCTCTTTCATCACTTTGACTGGTTCCAGGAGCTTGTCTTGGCTGTGAATTTCTGCATCTTGGGTGCTAAATCATTTTGTTTATATGCTGCTTTCATTGGTTAATGAATAAATCTGTTTCAGCCAGTGACTTGTCAGAACAGAACGAAGCAAGAAAACTAAACTGAACGGTGTGGGAGGTAATTCTGTTTAAGTGTTACTTTTTTTGGTTGACAAACAAGGAAACTGCTTTGGGCCTATAGCAGAGCAATAGGGGAACAGAGATAGGTAGGGAAAACTAAATGGAATGATGGAAGAAGGAAGGTGCAGAGCAAGAAGCCATGGAGCTGCTGGAGAAAGACATATTGAAAATTTGCTGGTAGGCCATGACCTTATGGTGATGCACAGATTACCAGAAATGGGTTAAATTAAGATGTAAGAGTTAGCCAATAAGAAGGTAGAGCTAATGGGCTAAGCAGTGCTTTAATTAATACAGTTTCTGTGTGATTATTTTGGGTTTAAGCTAGCCGGGTAGATGGCAATGAATAAGAGGCCTCCTGAAACAATTGAATGCTGAAAGAAAAAAGGCAGAGTCAACAACAACAACAACAAAAAACATTTAGCTGTCCACAGGACACAGTTGCCTCTACGGGAGCCCACCAAAACTTTGCCAGTAGGCCACAAGCATCATGGTAAAATATATAATCATAGAAATGGGTTAATTTAAGATGTAAGAGCTAGTTAGAAATATGCTTAACCTACAGTCCAAATAATATTGAAAATAACATAATTTCTGAATGATTATTTTGAGTCAGGGCAATCAGTAAATAAACTAGTGGCCTTCTTCAACAACTTGGCTCTGAATATGGTTAACTATAGCTACATAAAATCTGATAAATATATGCACATATTTGAGCACATGTCCTTGTAGCACCATTGAGCATCCTTTGGTTATACCCCAAAAGTGTTATTAGTGGGTTTGAGGAAGGTTGCTTCCAAATTTTCTGAGAATTCACCATACTGACATCCAAATGGGTTGTACCAGCTTGAATTAATATCGGCAAAGTGGAAGTGTTTCCTTTCCCCACAATTTCTCCACCATAAGTTGTCATCAGTGTTTTTGATCTTGGCTATTCTTGCAGGTGTAAGATAGAATCTCAGAGTTGTTTTGATTTGCATTTCTCTGATGACTAAGGATGTTGAATATTTCCTTAAGAGTCTTTCAGCAATTTTAGATTCCTCTGTGGAGAGTTCTCTGTTTAGGTCTGTACTCCCTTTTTATTGGATTATGTGTACCTTTGATGACCAATTTCTTGAGTTCTGTGTATATTTTGGAGATCAAACCTCTGATATGGGGTTAGTGAAGATCTTTTCCCATTCTGTAGGCTGTTGTTTTGTCTTGTTAATCATGATCTTTGCTTTCCAGAAGCTTTCATTTTCAGAAGGTCCCATTTATTAACTGTTTTTCTCAGTATCTGTGATGCTGAGGTTATATTTATGAAGTGGTCTCCTGTGCCAATGCATTCAAATGTACTCCTCACTTTCTCTTCTATAAGGTTCAGTGTGGCTGGCTTTATGTTGAGGTTTTTGATTGATTTGGAGATGAGTTTTGTGCATGGTGATAGATATGGGTCTATTTTCTTCTTCTACATGTTGATATCAAGTTATGTCAGCACCGTTTTTTAAATTTTCTGTCTTTTTTCCCTTTGATATTTTTTGTCATAGTCAGAACTTGGAAACAACCTAAATACTCCTCGACTGAAGAACAAATTAGGAAAATGTGGTACATTTACACAATGGAGTACTATACAGCAGAAAAAATAAAAACACCTTGAATTTTGCAGGAAAATAAAAGGGGCTATCAAATATTATTTTGAGTAAGGCAACCCTGACACAGAAAGATAATTATCACATGCACTCACAAAGAAAACCAGTCCAAAAACCACAATCTCAGAGAACTTAGATAACAATGAATGATGTGGGAGTGTCATATATCAATCTGTTGATTTCATTGGTTAAATAAACTGCCTTGGCCCTGATAGGTAGGAACATAGGTGGGTGGAGTAAACAGAACAAAATTCTGGGAAGAAGAGGAAGTGAGGTCAGAAAGCATGCAGCTCCGCTCAGAGCCAGATGTCTCAGAGAGAGACACCATGCTCTTGTCTCGCGGGCAGACAGGATAGCTCTGCTCTTGAGACATAGGATGAAGCTCCAACCCAAGATGGACATAGGCTAGAATCTTCCTGGTAAGCGCACCTCATGGTGCTACATAGATGATTAGAAATGGGTTAAGAGGTTGAAGCTAATGGGCCAAGCAGTGCTTAAAAGAATACAGTGTCCGTGTAATTATTTCAGGTAAAGCTAGCCGTGCAAGCGGCCAGGGTGTTGGGGACGCAGCCCCGCCACTGTTATTTCAACAAATGAAGACATTAAGACTTACATAGATTTAATCTACATGGGAAGTAGAAAAAGACAAGATCTCCTGAGTAAATTGGGAGTATGGGGACTGTGGGGGAAGTTGGAAGGGGGAGGGAAGAAGGAGGGAGGGGAGTAGAGTAAAATGTAGAGCTCAAAACAAAACAATAAAAAAGCCCTTTCTTCTTGTCTGGAGATGGAGTTATTGGTGCCAAAATTATATCATTATATCTTTTGTTTGAGGAGCTCCTCACAGTCTTTTTATTAATGATAGACGCAGGGACCCAATGACGGGAGTTAGTATGGATCCTCGCCTGAATAGCACACCATACAGAGGTTGTAGAAACCGGCTCAATGGCATGGTAGAGGTATGAGGGCGCTTTCCACATGGCCTAAAACAGGGTGCCCTGTGATCTGTTTACTTTAATCCTGCTAGATGCCTTTTATTTGAGGAGCTCCAAGGACGGGCGACTTATGGCAGGATAATCCCCCTACCTAAGACAGGGCCCTGGGAACCCTAGGACGGGTAAGGGGGAAAGTAAAAAGGCCTGGTCCCCACTCGACCTATGAATCATCACGCACCCCTCTGTTCCCAGGAGAGGTAAATTGCTTCACCACTCAAGAGGAGGGTCTCTCCTTATCTCAGTCCCTTATTCTTTAGATCTGACACCATGGTTGACTCTGACGGGTGCTCTCCACGTAATAACTACCTGCCTTTATATAAGAGAAAGGGGGATCTGTTGGGTGCCGTTTCCCCCTAAAAATCATTACAGGAACAATCATCCTGGGGAACCTGCAGGAACCCTACACCCATAATTGAACCATCATCCTGGGGAGCCTGCAGGGAACCCCACACCCATAATTGTGCTAAGAATAGTTCTATCGCCCCACACCCAATTAAAGCTATTAATGGAAATAAATAAATAAATAAAAAGAGTTAATTTAAGAAAAAAAACCCAGAGAAATCTTGAAAAGGAATTCTAGACACACACAAAAACAAAACACAGAGTTAAGCATAGATTTTTGTTAGCAGCATTTTCTCAGGAGGGCTCTGTTTGCTTTTCCCTAATGTTTTCATCCCCCATCACCTCCCTGCTACCACTCCTCTCATCTCCCATTTACGTATGATATCTCATCCAATTCCATTTACCAGGGCACTGTATGCATCCAGTAGCACAGACACTGAGAACAACAATAAGTACATAATAAATAGTAAAGCTTCTGTAAGGGAAATGACATGGTAAATAAGACAAAAACAGCCTACAAAAATGGGAGTCTTTGACAACCACACATCTGACACAGAGTTGATCTCCAGCATATATAATGAAGTCAAGAAACTAGAAATCAAAATACTAAATAATCCTATTTAAACATGTACTACCAATCTAAAAAGAGAACTCTCAACAGAAGAATCTCAAATGAATTGAAGACATTTAAGGAATTGATCAGTATCCTTAATCATCAGGAAAATACAAGTAAAATCACTGTGAGATACCATCTTGTAACTGTCGTAATGGCTAATTTAGAAAATACAAATGATAGCTTATGTCAGAAAGGCTATAGAATAAAGGAATCATGTCTCAGTTGCTGGTGGGAGGAGCTGGTGAAACCAGCCACTTCAGAAATCAGTATGGTGACTTTTCAGAAAAGTAAGATCCATCAACCTAAAGACCCAGCTACACCACTCTTGGGCACAAATCCAATGAATGCTCAATCATACCACAAGGACACTTCTTCAGCAATGTTCATGTGAGCATTATTCAAAATAGCTAAAACCTGGAATCTATCTAGATGTCTATTAATGAAGAAATGAGTAACGAAAATGTGGTATTTAATGAAAGATTACTAAGTGAAAAAAGTAACAACATGAACTTTGCAGGCAAATACATGGAACTAAAAACCATCACACTGAATTAAGTAATCCAGACACAGACAAATATGGTATTCATTCACTCATAAGTGGATACTTGTATGTAAAGCAAAGGATAATAACTACAATCTACAATTCCAGATACACTGGGTAGCAAAGACTACACTAAGAGCAAATGATTTTTTAAAGAGAAAATACATTGTCAATATGGAATTTTAAACCAATCATTACCTATATGAAAGTTAATGTCATTGGGCCAATCCCATAACTGTTCTTAAAATTCTGATGATAATGGAAATGTCAGCTTGCGACAGAAGAAGGTTCTAGGAGAAGATAAGGGAAGGGAAACAAATATCAGAATATATTGTATGAAAATATTATTACAAAATAATAGATAAGGAATGAATTTAAAAAAACTTTATGTGATGAACTGCTGTGTTGTGCACACCTTTAATCCAGTCACTAGGGAAACAGTAATAAGAAAATCTCTCATAGTTTAATACCTGACTGGTCTACTCAGTGAGTGCAAGCCAACCAGAGTGAAACTTAAAAAAAAGAGGAATGTTAGTTAACCCTTTTACCTGTGAATATGTGTTTCTGCATGTGGAGGATATGATGTGTGTATGTGTGTGTGTGTGTTTGTGTAGGTGTATGTTTGGATGAGTGACATATGTGTGTCTTTGGTTGAAATTGAGAAGGCTATCACTGACTCCACATCCAATCTTTCATCAGAAGTAACTGAAGTTATCTTAGTTTTTATTCCGTGCCTGTCATGACCATTATACTTAAGCAACATGGGAAGGTAAAGATTTATGTCATCTTAAATCTTACAGTCCATCATGTAGGTATATCAGTACATGAAATTAGAGCAGGAACCTGAAGGTGGAAACTGAATTGAAGACCATAAAGAACCCTGTTTACTGGCCAGCACTCCCTGGTTGTCCAGCATGCTTTCTTAAACAAACCAGGGACAACTTCCCATGGATGTCAACACCCCATCTGTACAGACCCTCCCCCATCAAATATTAATCAAGAAAATAACCCCCCCGAGTCATTCTTCCAGAACATCCTGATGGAGGATTTTCTTTCAAATGAAGTTCCTTCTACCCTGATGACTGTAGTTTGTATTATGTTCATGGAATTCTAACCACACCACAAATGTACAAGCTGTCACTGCCATTATACTATGACCCATTAAGTGATTCTACATGTCCACCAGTTATAAGAAAACAAATAATTATTCAAAGACTTATGGATAAGAATTTACTTATCAAAGTAGACTATAATTATATGTAATGGGTGGATATACCATGAATTTTTAACCTTTACAAATAATTTGCTTAGTGACTTCCTTCAAGGAATGCATGGAAAAGGGAAACCCAATGAGCAAGAAAGTGCAGACACAAACTATCTATGAAACAACCAAAGGCCAATTTCTCCAATATAGTCCAAGAGATGCTCATTTATTTATGTAATATTTCTTCCCAAATTTTTGTTAACACAGTGAAAATATAACCCATGATGAAACATACTGAGAATAATATCTGAAAAATATTCTAAATTTCAGAGCAAAGAACATGTGAAACACAGTATTCATAGTGGAACTGACCATCAGAGCTTGCACAGGATGGCTGCATTCCTAACGTTAAGACCTGTCTCTACCACTGCCACTCTAGTACAAAGATTATGCACACACAAATAAGGGATTTAAATGTGAGATCTCCAATACCAAGTACTAGGCAGACATTCTCTGAGTGCTGATTGATCAGTGTGGGTTTAGCTCTGCACTTTATTTCCCTATGGTATGTATTACCAAAGCAAGGATGAAAGCTCTACAAACTCTTGTTCTCTATGGTGATCTACAACACAAGGCACAGGGTTCCAATATTCATAACTGCTTAGATCTCCACCTTTTGTAATGATTCAGCTTCCCTTCCCTATTTTTCACTTTCATTAACACAACTCTCAAGACTATTTGCATACTGCTGTGCTTCCTGAAGTTTTATTGACAGCCCACTTTCCCGTCACTTATTAATGCAATAATTATACAGAATTATTTTTCTGTATTACTGGCTAAAAAAGAGAGATAAAAGTAGATAGAGAATGGTAGACTGACACATGTCAGTAGGTACTAAAACCAGTCCCTTAATACTATGTTCCAAAATGAGAAAGTGAATAGTTTGAGCCCCATAAGGTAGGAACCAAATAAGTCTCTTGGGTATCCTCTCATACACATTTGAAATCACACATAATAATGTTAGTGAGCTTCATCTTCACAAGTTATCTTCTAGACAAGTGATGAGAATAAGAATGATTTCACTGACACCAAGTGAATAAATTTTAAGTTGTTCCTTAAAGTAGGTTTACTTTAAAGTAGGCCCAATTCCATACTAAATTCAGTGCTATAATTTACAGAGATATACAAATGCATTTAGGTTATGGTACACTGTTCAGCCTGCACTGCATAAATGTGGACTTACTTAGTGTAAACACTCCTATGTTTTGCTTGCCAGGTCTACACAGTGTGATTCATACTAATTCCCATTTGTCACGGTTTGGAAATGCAAACAATACAAGAAAATGTTCCTGAGTTCCATATTCAAATACTCTAAGAATCATAGGACAAATCTCATTCACCTGAGGGAAGTGGAAACTAAGTCCTGTGGTTTCTTTTGTCCTCTCAGGAGTTTGTGCCAATGCAAAGCAGACCTCAGGCTCACTATAAAAGCCCAGGCCTAGATGAGAGGCCCCATCTCCTTCTCACTGGAGCTCCAGCAAAGCGTGGCAGTCCTGGTGCTGCTCCTCTTCCTGGTGACATTTCCAAGTTGTGAGTGTTTCAGGGTTTCAGGAGAGGAACCCAGGCATGTCATCTATGTAATGTATCGTGATGTTGCTTGTCTCCAAGGTGTCTTTTCCCAGCTACAGATGAAGGAGACAGGACCTGGCCTGGTGCAGCCTTCACAGACCCTGTCTCTCACCTGCACTGTCTCTGGATTCTCACTAAACAGCTATCATATACACTGGGTTTGCCAGCCTCCAGGAAAGGGTCTGGAGTGGATGGGAGTAATAGGGAATCATGGAGGCACAAAGTACAATTCAGCTCTCCAATCTCGAATCACCATCAGTAAGGACAACTCCAAGAATGATGTCTTCTTAAAATTGAACAGTTTGCACACTGAAGACACAGCCATATATTACTGTGCCAGACACACAGTGAGGAAACTCCCATTTGAGCCTACACACAAAAAAATGACTCCTTGTAGAGACATCTACGACCAGCAGAGGGCACTAAGGATGAACAGGGATTCCTCAAAACCAAAAGTAAGGCTCTCCTCAGAGGCTAAGGCTTCATGATTTCAAATTTTAATATCAGAACCTGTGGTTTGCTCTTTTAGAAAGTATATCCTGAGGCCCCTCTTCTTTGTCTTATTATATTCAACCTTCTCTGTGTGCAAACATGAGATCAAATTTTTACATACTCTCTAAATTATCCAATTGTTTCTGATTAACAGAAGGAATGGCACATAATTTAATATATTCTGTGCTGTTCTCTCATTCTCTCTCTCCTCTCTCTCTCTCTCTCTCTCTCTCTCTCTCTCTCTCTCTCTCTCTCTCTCTCTCTCTTTGTTGGTCTGCCTCTGTGTGAAATAATAATTCAAATGGAT
>CADCXT010002490.1:0-77585 GCA_902806775.1 Microtus agrestis
GTGTGCCCTATTTGTAAGTAAACATTCGCCTGAGGCAAGCCTGCCCCCTAAGGAGTTGGCTTAACCCTACAAAAATAATACACAGAAACTATATTAGTTACAACACTGCTTGTCCAATAGCTTAGGCTTCTTATTAACTGACACTTACATATTAAATTTACCCACTTCTACTATTCCATGCATTCCTACAAGGCTCATAGTTTACCAGTAAGTTTTCGGCATCTGTGTCCTTTGGCAGCTACGTGGCATTTCCCTGACTTTGCCTTCTTTTCTCCTCATCTCTGCTTGGAATTCTCTCCTTGCTCTATTCTGAGTTGCCATAGGCCCAAAGGACCACAGCAGATTCTTTATTAACCAATGGTAATAAAACATATTTACAACATACAGAAAGGAATCCCACATCAGTCTGTTTCACTGGAACTAGCATGAGAATAGGAGAACTCAAAATCCCACCTTCCATAGTTACACACTTTTTCTAACAGGTCCACACATACTCCAACGAAACCACGACTCTTAATAGTGCCCCTCCCTTTGGTTCCATTTTCTTTCAAACCGTCATAAGTACTGTACCAAAACTATCTCAATGAATGAACTCAAATATTTGAAAATCATAAAATGTTAAATTGGAAACATTTTTGTTTCTCTGTATTTCAGATAACAATTAAATCAACTGTGGTGTACATTGGAAGTCATAGAAATACGAAAGGAAGTTCTAAAGACAGCCTGAATTTCTAAAATTGTCTTATACAAATTGTTTAATGTTTCTGATTCTTATAAATGAATTGATGAGAGCAACAGCATAAAATCATTACGAATAATTTTTTCATGTTTTCATTAATTGACATATTATGATTAGCTTGGATAGTCCATTTCTGAAAGTCGGATAGCTCAAAGATCTATGGTAAAACCAATAGGACTAACAATGAATAAATAAATAGATAAATAAATAAGTAAATAAATAAATAAGTAAATAATAAAAGTCAAAGATGATTCCTGATGATATTCTGCTATACTCATAGATCAATGCCTAGGCCAAATACCATCAGAGAGGTTTCCTCCAACAGTTGATGAGAGCAAAGGCAGATACATTAGTTGGAGTTCTGGGAACCCTGAAGATAAAGTAGTGGAATGATTTTAGCAATCAAGGGTTTGAGGACACTAGAAGTACCTAGTCCACAGAATCAACTAAGCATGTGTTTGATTCACAGAGATTCACAGAGACTGAATCCTGGAGGCTTCATATGTTTGTACTAGATGCTCTGCATTCATGCCGTGGATATTTAGCTTGGAATTTTTGTTGGACTCCTAAAAGTGGGATATCTCTGATTTTTTTTTGTCTCCTCTTGTAATTCTCTTCTTCCTTCCATGTTACCCCATCCAATCTTTGAGGTTTTGTCTTATTACATCTCTTTATGCTGTGTCAGTCTGATATCCCTGGGAGGTCTGCTCTTTTATAAAGGGAAACAGATAAGCAATAGATCTTGGTAAGACAAGTGGGAGAACAGTGAGAAGAAGAGGGAGGGGAAGCTGCTTTAGGAATATGAGAAAAGAATTTAAAAAAGAATTAACTCATGTAATTTGAAGTGATTACATTCTGAATTCAGAAAAAATGTGAAAACATCAAAGATTAATTCTATTTCTCAGTTCTTTAGGATTTATTTATGCATAGTTGGTAAATCAAAATCATGTTTATTTGTCTTCCTAATTGATTTTAACAGCCTAGATAAGTTGTTTGACTGGTTATCCACAAAATCATCAATGTGCAAATATTTGAGTACAGTGTGGTCTATTTGAAATGTTCTTTGCTGCAGAAAAAATAGTCATCCAAGACATTTATTTATCTCTCAATCAGTGGTGCACTCACTTGTAAGTTTGCCATATCAAAAACTACTTTATATACTGAACACTTGCCATAATGTAAGCCCAATAAACTCATCCAGATAATTACCAGCTTTGTCACACATGTCAGTTCTACAATTATCTTTAATTAACTGGAACTTTGATGAAACTAATAGAAGTAATCAGTAGTAATCATCCTGAACTATTCTCCTTTGATTTTCTCCAGCCCAAGCTATTGAAATATTATTTGATTTTAAGCAAGGGGCAATGATATAAATATATGAAGAAATGTTCTTTTAAAATTTAACTTTCAAATAATTTACCAGGATTGCTCTCACTAAAATTTACTGGCATTTATGGTATTTGGCTCTGTGAAATGCAAGGAAGATACAGAAATATATTGATTAAACATCTTGGATTTATGTAAATTAAGATAACTAGCAACAGAAATAGAAAATGCCAAAATCTTTAAAGGAAAGTGAAAAGTTTTAAATGTACATATGTTTAAATATTACCTTTGTCATTCAAATTTTGGAGAGTAAATCACAACAAGCTCTATTTAAATTAACCAAGTTAATGAGAAAGAGAAAGGGAGGAGAGGAGAGGAGAGGAGAGGAGAGAGAGAGAGAGAGAGAGAGAGAGAGAGAGAGAGAGAGAGAGAGAGAGAGAGAGAGAGAGAGAGAGAGAGAGAGAGAGAGAGAGAGGAAATATTGAAGAGACAGAAAGGAAGAAATAGGCCAGGTGTCATGGCACATTCTTAAATCCCATAATTTGAGAGGCAGATGTAGGGGGATCTATGTGAGTTCAAAGTCAACCTAGTCGACATGGAAATTCTAGGACATCCAGGACTACATGTTTACATGATTTGCTACGGAGAGCCTGTAAAATGTTCTATAAATTCAGGTGTTTATTACAATATATATTCTCTTATACTGCTAGATAACAGAAATTGTTAAATGAATGCTCTTGAGCTAAAATCAAGCGGTAGCCATGACTGGTTATTTCTGGGAACATTAGAAGATCATGCTTGTCTTTTCCAAAATTGAAATTATGATATTATCCTTAAGGAGGAATTATTCAGATTGTCACACTTGGTATACCAGCTATTAGGTAACATATTTATCATTTAATTGTTATGCATCCAGGTACATCATCAAGAATGAAGAAGGATGAGACTAAAGCATGGATTTTATCAAAATCTGTGCCTGGTAACTTTTACTTCTACTTCATCTACCAAAACAATGTTACATGGACATTTGTAATGAAAATTGGTTTGAAAGGGGCATCCTATTTTATTCCTATCTTCATTGAAGATGGAATGAAGAATAAAACAAGGTTCCTGTAATGTGTGTTAACCAAATCAAATTAGAGACTCTAAGTTAATATGCATGTTTGGGTATATGACCATAGAGAATTCATACAACTTTCTTAAATGAAAATGTTTCATTTATTACTTAGGTAAATGAACATAATAAATTATTTTCAAATTATACTAAAGTCATTCTGATGTTAATTCTTTTGAAACAATTGTATCATTCTCTAAGATCATACAACAGAACCCATAACTATATCAATATCTAATACCTTAATTTTCAGTATCTCAAAAAATTTCAAAGAAATCTAAGTGGAGTTCTTGAGAAAAATACTTTAAGTTTCAAAGAATGCATTTTTCTTCATTTTTTTAAACAGAAACTGAGTCTAGAAAAAACTGTTTTGGATAAGCAACAAGAGATAAACATATTTGTTGAAAAATCATTATGCAAATTAAAAGATATTTCCTAATTTAGATTATAAATGCTTCTTCTTTATATGTGTTCTTCTCAACTCTAGACATATGCAAGAATAAAAAGAATAAATGGCAACATTTCTCTGTAATTTAGACCGAAAAGTTTGGATACAGGTAATAGTTGATTATAAATCATCTATTTCTAAATATTAGGCTTTGAGATCAATAGATAGATAGATAGATAGATAGATAGATAGAGATTATGGTTTAATGAATATTTGTGTTACATCCTTATGTTAATTCTGAAATTTTAGTTAAAAAGCAAAACATTTGCTTTTCTCAAAATAGCTCAGAATCTATTTTGTGGAAAGCAGGTGTCTGGTTTTTTGCTTTTTTACTTCTGATGGTCTTCCTAAATAGTGGTTAAATACAAAGAAATCCTGCAACAATTACAAATTATGAATGACTAATTTTGAAGTGTTGAGCTAAATACTTAAAATGCATTGCTTTCATAAGTTTACATTAAAATGTTTTTTATGAACCAATTGTTAATTGATTATTTTTTTAAGTTTTTTAAAACAATCCTTTTTTTTTATTTTACATACCAATCCCAGTTCCCCCTCCCTCCCCTCCTCATACTCCACCCTTCATTTTGCAAATCACTCACCTATTTTTAAATCTTCTTTTTATGAATAATTCACTGGATTTAGAGTTTTTTACCAAAGCACAGGAGGAAGGTAATTTATTAGAATAAGGGCAATTTAATAGTAGCTATAGCATTGAAGAAAATGACACTTTCTTTTGTAACAACCATGAACTACCATTAGTTATTCAAAGAAAAGTAGTGGTCTCATAGTCCCCTCCCTGATCCATAATGAGATGTTAACAAACCCCATCTCCTATAGGTCTTTTACAGTTAACTATAGTTTCAATAAGTTTATTAGTACGAAATGAAGGGTATAAGTGAAAGGAGTGGGATAAGAGATGGAAATAGTGGTAGAAAATCACTAAAATTATATACATTTATGATACTGTCATTTTTTAAATTAAAAATTCTGA
Source organism: Microtus agrestis (assembly GCA_902806775.1). Classification (NCBI taxonomy): domain Eukaryota; kingdom Metazoa; phylum Chordata; class Mammalia; order Rodentia; family Cricetidae; genus Microtus; species Microtus agrestis. The sequence continues at coordinate 4,625 of CADCXT010002490.1, forward strand.
AAATTAAATTATAGGAAAGAAAGGTTAACTCATGTAGTGTGAAATATTTAAGAGTTCCCAACTGTCCCTCTTTACATATGGATACCTTTGCATACTTTTTGGTTAGCTACTGGTTGCATTATTAAATGGAAAACTCCACAGATAAGAATAATCATAGATTTTAAATTGTTTGCCATTCTGAGTAATGACACAGAGTCTTATATATGTCAACTCTATGATACCCATGATACTGATCATATTTTTGCCCAATGGTCCTTTTTGTAAATGCTATCTATTCCCGGATCGGTTAGAAGCCAAGTCACTAATCAGACTGTCTGTTACATTAGTATAGTGCTGGTATCTAATGTTTTTACTATCTGTTGTTTCAAATTTTCCCTTGACATTATAGAATATCAGGATTGAGCTGTGGCAAGGTATTATAATCACTACACCATGATTTCACCTTTTGATTTTTTCTTTACAATATTTAATACCTCAAAATTAAAAATATTTTACATTCTTAGTAAGTTTAATCAAAACACCTTAGGCTGAATGTTTATAAATGACAGAACAAAATTGCTAATAGTGCCAGTTCTTTATGAAAGTTCTATATAAAAGACCAATCCTTAAGCAAGCATTTTTTGTTGTTGTTTTAAAGAGGTTTCCCTTAGTTTTGTAGATAATGATTTCATGTGGCATTCTTTTTTATTAATTATTTTTACAGCCTGAGCCATTTCCCCTCCCTTCCTCCTCTTTTCCTCATCCCTCTTGTAACCTCACTTCTTATTTCTCTCCCATCCACTCCCTCTCTTCATAAAAGAGCAAGCCTCCCATGTATATCAGCCAGCTATGGGAATAAGTTTCAGTAAAACAAATCACCTCCTCCCTTATTGAGATGGACTGGGAAATTCAGGAGTGAAGGGTTTCAAAAGCAAGTAACAGAGTCAAAGACAGTTCCTGCTCCCATTGTTAGGAGTCTCCCAAAAAGACCAAGTTAAACAACAGTGTAGAGAGGCTATATCAATCCCATGCAGGCTCCGTGGTTGTCACTTCAGTATTTACGAGCACCTATGAGAGCCCAGGTAAATTGATTTCGTGGGTTTTCCTGTGGTGTCCTTGACCCAACTCACTCCCACAATTCTTTCTCTTCCCTCCTCCACAGGATTCCACAAGGTCCTTTTTGTTTTAGCTGTAAGTGTGTGTATTTGTTTCCTTCAGTTCCTGGGTTAAGCCTCACTGATGTCTACTCGGTTATGCAAGATCTTATGACAGTCAGTGTGCCTAACATCAAAAACACGAACTCATGCTAGAGAGGATGTGGCACCTCACAGTTGTCTTGATTTCCATTTCCCTGATGGCTAAGAATATTGAACATTTCTTCAAGTGCTTCCTGTCCAATTAAGATTTCTCTTTTGAGAATTCTCTATTTAATCTATACCCCCTTTTAAATTAGATTATTTTATTTGTTGATGTCTAGTTTCTTGAGTTTTCTTATATTTTGGGAAAAAAAGCCCTTTTGTCAGTAGTGGGGTGGGTGAAGAACTTTTCTCATTTTTTAGGCTGCTGTTGTGTTCATTGACTGTGTCTTTTACCATAGAGAAGCTTTTTGGTTTTATGAGGTACCATTTATTAATGGGTGATCTTAGTTCCTGCGCAATTGAGGATCTCTTTAGGTAGTTATTTCATGTGCCAATACATTTAGAACTATATCCTAGTTTCTCTTTTATCAGGTTAAGTGTACCTGGTTTTATGTTGAAGTCTTTGATCCATTTGGAGTTGAGTTTTGTTCAGGGTGATAGATATTGATCTATGTGCATCATCCTTTATGTATTGGCACATGGTACATTCATTTTCATTATATTCTAGGGAGACATCAATATTTTTGCACCATTTTCATTATGTCTCATAAGTTTAGATTTGCTGTACATTCATTTTCATTATATTCTAGAAAGGCCTCTATATCTTTCTTATTTCTTCCTTGACACAATATTCATTCAGTAAAGAGTTGTTCACTTTCCATGACTGGTCTATCAGTTGTTTCTATTGTTGTTGAAATCCAGCATTAAATCATGGTGGTCTGATAATATACATGTGGTTATTTGAAAAGTTTTTACACCCTGATAAGCCTCTCCACCAATGCAGTAATCCGAATCAGACCAAATCAAATTAAATTAGATAAAGCCCAGGTTTAATGGATGCCATCACTCCTGGGTGGCTTTCCAGGCCCCCAGGGATGGAGACAGGAAGAAAGACGGGGGAAACCACATGCTCATTCTCTGGTGGACAGTTTAAATAGCCTATGGGAGTGGTCTTGTCTCTCTCTGGGGAGGGGTTATCATTTTGTGAGCTGTCTCAGAGGTGGAGTCTGGACTGTGGTAACTACCAGGGGAGGGGGCTTGGGGTGGAACTTTCTACTCAAACATTTCAGACTCCTTGAATATATGGATGCCAGGGCTAGGCTGAAGCCTTAACCCAAACATTTCAGACTCTTTGTTTATAGGGGTGCCAAGAGACTAGGGTGATGTTTCCAACCAAATATCCTAAACTCTTTGGGTATAGTGGGTGACAGAAAAAATTCTGGCTACTTCCTCTGGGCATGGAGAAACTTGAGAGAGGGGAGAGTTGGGAGTTGGTGGGCTCACGTTCAGCACGAAATGTTGCTGAAGAAGCATCCCACTAACTTAGGCATCTGTTTCTTGAGGGAGATGAGAAGGCAGGTGGCTAGGAAAAAAATAGCTTGTTACTATTGGCTCTATTAATGGTGCTAGCCATGGGAAGGGTTATTAACTGCCAAAACAAATGGGAGAGAGAAGTGCCTTGGTTGTACATCAGTGGCACAGGTGAATAAGTGAGACACAAGAGCAGGTATATCCTTTAAAACTATATTTTAGTTGATAGATGACCATTTGAGCCAGAAGAGGTGGAACCAATAGTGAATGAAGTTTAAGGAGCTGGTGTAGGTATTGGTGTTGTCTAGAATGTCCTCTGTAAATTAGTCTTGGTAGAGACAGCATGTAAAGTATGCTTGAAAATGGTTGGGGGTTAAAATAGGCTCTGGAGACTGATAGCTTTTACTAGACCTGATTTTTGATACAGCAGAACTTTTTTTTCCTCCCCGGGAACCTGCATGTATCTGTAAGACAACGAGAACAGATTTACATCTTGGTGTCATAGAAAAAGGTTATAGTTTTAGGTTAAAAGGCACAAACAGTTTAGAAGACAAAGGAAATTGGGAACTCTGTATCTCTGAAGATACATCAGAAACCTGTTAATCCTGAACTATGAAGCCTGTGAAAGAGGCACACCTGTTTGTATTTTTAGCAGGAAACAATAAATGAAGTGAGTAAAGAGCTACCAGTACCCTAGGTTATTAAATGCCATTAGACAGATTTGGGAGGGATAAATGAGCAGACACTAGACAACGCCAAGTTTTTTTTTTTTTAGTTATGCAGGCAACCTCAAGTCTTTTTGTGGTATTTGGTAAGCACCAGTTTAAGAAGCAGTACTTGCCTTGAGCTGCTGAGTCCAGGAGGCCCAAAGATTTTCTTGAAGGGGGAGGATTTAGTCTACCTTTCTTGGCAAGATGAGATGATAGATCCCCCTGTATAATGTCTAGGAATCTGATGAGGTAGAAGACTGTGTTTGCTGTGTGGTTAGCTTTGCCATACCAAAAGGCAAGCCTCCAGGTATAAGATCTTATGTAACCATGCATCTTCTTGGAGGAGCTGTAGGAGCTGGCAATTCTCTGTCATAAGAAGCTCTTTTGTTAAATGCCCTACTCTCGGATCTGTAAAGGCACTTGAGAATTAGGGTATCCTTACCTGTTAGGTATACCCAAATTAGACATAAGTTAAATTTAGGCATACAGATTTCCCAATCAGTTACAGCTTACCAATTTTAGTAGAGGCAAGGATATTAGAAGGAACATTTTAGTTAAGTCTAAGAATATTGTAGGTGGAATATCACCTTGGCAGGTCCTTGTCTGGGCTGGTTGGGGTAACTGCCGTGACTTCAACAGATAGTCCAATAAATGTATGAGGCCCTGGGCCCTAGGGGCAATGATTTGGAAAAGGGGAACTTACCCAGATGAAGCTGATTTTAGCCTGACAGAAAACAGGTGCTACTGAGAAGGGTGTCTTCTTACCATCTCTGGCCAGTGGAAAAAACAGCCCCCTCAGTGAGACCTGCAGATGAAAAGTTTTATGTCTTAATAAACCTCTATGCTAACACAATAATCCAAATGAGACCATATCAAACTGAATTAGAAAAGACCCAGGTTTAACAGATTCCAGCACTCTCAGGCATTCTAGGCCCTCAGAAAGGAAATGGGGAAGAAAGACCAAAAAAAAAAACATGGAGAAAGGAAAGGAAAGGAATACTGGAAAGACTATGGAGAAAGGAAATGAAGATCAGGAAGAACACATGTTTGGTTTTGGGGGGGCAGTTTAAATAGACTGTGGGATTGGTTTTGACCCTCTCTGGAAAGGGGTCCCTGTTGGGAGCAGTGAACCCCTAGATCCTGAACTTCTTGTAAACAACTTGGTTTCCTCTGCTCTGAGACAGCCTGCTACTCTGAGCATGAGACCTTCAGGAGTTACTGATGGCAGAAGAGTGGTTTCTGGTGGGTTTGGCTGGGGTGTGGATATGAGTTAAGGATCCCTATATAAGCAGCTCTGGTACACAATAAATAGGGCATTCTTGGGGCATTCCTGTTTCAAGGATGACCTGTGTCTTTCTCTATGTGTCTTTGTGTGTTTAAATATCCAGGTCTTTGCCTGTCTTATTAATGGTTCCTGTCATGCAGGCATGGCAGGTCCCCATTTGGCAGGCTTTTTCAGAGGTTGAATCTGGCCTGCCACAACTCCTAGGGGAGGGGGTTAGGGGTGGAATTTTCCACTCAAACAGTTATTTCCAATTTTTTTGTATCTGTTTAGACTTGGTTTGTTATAAAGTGTATGGTTAATTTTGGATAATGTTTGTGAAGTGCTAAAGAGACAGTATATTCATTTGTATTTGAGTGAAATGTATCTATTAGGTACATTGAATTTATAACATCTGCAAGCTGCATTATTTCTCTGTTTAATTGTTGTCTGGATGTTCTCCATTGTTGAGAGTGGGGTATTAAAATCTCTCACAATTAGTTGGTGATAGGTGTTATATAAATTAATCTTTAGTAATGTTTTATTTACAAATGTAGCTACCCTTGAGTTTGGGACATAGGTGTTAAGAATTGCAATGCCCACTTGGTGGATTTTCCCTTTGATAAAATGTCCTTCTCCCTCTCTTTTGATTAATTTTCTTTTGCAGTCTATTTTGTTAGATATTGTTATAGCTACACAAGGTTGTTTCTTAGGTTAATTTGCTTGGAAAAATTGATGGGGACTCTGTCTGTAGGATTTCCTAGAGCAGAAAATCTCTTTCCAACTCTTTACTATGGGGTAATTTCTGTCTTTGGTGTTGATCTATTTTTCTTTAATGCAGCATAAGAGTGGACCTTGTTTTTGTATCTGTACTTGATGTTTCATGTGTCAACATGAGACTATCAAGAGTCATCAGAGGAAGGAGGCTCAGCTAAGGAAATATCTCCTGGAAATACAGCTGTAAGGCATTTTTCTCATTTATTTATAAGTGTGGGAGGGCTCAGGCCCTGGTTGGATTTGCCATTCTTGGGCTGGTCTTGGTTTCTATAAGAAAGTTGGCTGAGCAAGCCAGTGGAAGCAAGCCAGTAATCAGCAATTTTTCTAGGGCCTCTGCATCAGCTCATGCCTCTGGGATGTTGGTTTGTTGAGTTCCTGTCCAGATTTCCTTCAGTGATGAACAGCAATGAACCCTTTCTTCCCTAACTTGCCTTTTGGTCATGATGCTTCAGCACAGCAATAGATACCCAAACTAATACATTATCTATACTGTTAGACTGTCTTTTTATTGGGAAATTGAGTCCACAGATATTGAGAGATAATAATTAGCAAAGATTGGTAATTCCTGTTATTTTGTTATTAGTGGTTCTGGTGGTAACTTGTGTGTGTATTTGCATTACCTGGGCTTTTTTGATGTAAGATTATTTATTTCTTGTACTTTTGTGGGTGTTGTCCACCTCTGAGGATTGGAGATTTTCCTCCTAGTACCTTCTGTAAGGCTAAATTTGTGGGTAGATATTGTTTGAAATTGCCTTTGTCATGAAATATCTTGTTTTCTTCATCTATGGTAATTAAAGTTTTGCTGATTAAATAGTCTGGGCTCACATCCATGCTCTCTTAGAGTCTTCCAGACATCTATCCTGGAATTTCTCCCTTTTAGAGTCTCCACTGAAAAGTTGGGTGTATATCTAATAGGTCTACCTTTATATATGTTACTTGGGCTTTTTCCCTTACAGCTTTTAATACTCTTTCTTTGTTTTATATGTTTAGTGTTTTGATTAGTATGTGGCATGGGAACTTTTTTTCTGTCTGGTCCAATCTGTTTGGTGTTTAGTAAGTTTCTTGTACCTTTAAAGAAATATCCTTCTTTAGGTTTGGAAATTTTTTATCTTTTTTTCTTTATTTATTTTTAAACAGGGGTTTCCTATGGAGCCCCAACTGTCCTGAAACTCACACTGTAGACCATGTTGGGTGGCCTCAAACTCATAGATATTCATCTGTCTCCGCCTTTTAAGTACTGGGATTAAATGTATGTGCCATCACTGCTTGTCAGAAATTTTTCTAATATGGTTTTGTTTAATATGATTTCTTGGTTTTTGATCTAGCATTCTTCTCTTTCTTCTATTCCTATTATTCTTAGGTTTGATCTTTTCATAGCATCACAAATTTCCTGGATGTATTGTGTTGAGTTTTTTTTTTTTTTTGATTTGGCATTTTCTTTGACTGGTGAATCTACATCTTCTATGATATCTTCAATAAGTGAGATTCTCTCTTCCGTCTCTTATATTCTGCTATTAATGCTTGCATCTGCAGTTTCTGTTTGCTTACCCAGAGTTTCCGTTTTTAGAATTCATCCAGTTTGTGTTTTCTTTATGGCTTCTATATCAGTTTTAAGACCCGAATAATTTCTTTTGCCTGTTTATATTTTACTTGGCTTCTTGGCATTCTTTAAAGGATTTATTGATTTCCTCCAAATTTTGGTTGCCTTTCCTTGACTTACTTGAGACATTTTTACATTTCCTCTGTAAGGACCTCTATAATCTTTATAACATTATTTTAAAGGTCATTTTATTGTACTTCAACTGCACTGAACTTTATGCTGTCATAGCATACCTTGGCTCCGGTTGTTCCATGTTTCCCTTATTGTTTTTGACTGTATTCATATACTGACATTTAGGCTTATGGGTTTGGAGTGATGAAAGATCTATGTGTTGATTCCTGAGTTTGCCTTTATTGGATGGGCATTTTGCTATTTTGTTTCTGTTTTCTCTTTGGTCTTTTGGTCTAAGTGGCTAGGGATTCTGGTGATTAATAAGTCTTCAAGTCAATCAGGGTGTCTCTGCTGAGATATTTTTGGTATGCAAGTCCTCTGGGATTTTGGATGCCCACCTTTAATCCGTGGTTCCATGTATCTGTGTGACTCTTGGGGTTCTGAATTCTAACTGGGTCTCTGGGATTCCTAGTACAACATTGCCTCCAGGAAAACAAAATGTTTATGACAAAGCTGTTGGCTAGGATATGGAACTCAGAGGATGGGCTAGAGTTGGGTGCTGCTGGGCCAGCGTTAGGTAGTGTTAACTGGCAGTGGGCAGTATGTTCCCTTGGGTATTTAGAACAAATTAGGCATCTGGTAAAGCAGAATTATTCTAACAACAATGAGGTCCAGAATATATAGTCCAGTGCAAGGGATTCTGTCTTGGGTTGTTGGTGGGCTTTAAAGATTGTTACAGGATGGTTGTCTTACCCAGAGTTCCTAGAACCAGCCTGACATCTTGTAAAGTGCCCAGAATTACGGGTTAGAATATGGAGCCCAGGGAAGAGGTACATGGTACATTCTTTACATCACTCCACCATAAGGAACTACTTTAGTACATATAAATTAACAAAAAGTGGCACGACAAACCACTTTTTAAATTCTGTTTTGCTGTATTTCATGTGTATATGTCTCTATGTGTAGGTGTTTGGTGAGTTCAGTTTTGGGGGACAAGTTCTCCCAATATTGCTACAATTTCCTGGAATAGTCATGTAACCCTGATTAGTTTTACAAGCACCACTATGTTTAAGGGTTTAAAATGATGTCTGTGAATCACCATACTCATTACAATCCAGTTTTGTAAGGATACCAATTTCATTTATGAAGATAAAGCCCAAATGATTTGTTCATCTCTCTATGATTTCATTTATCTCACTCTTTTTTTTCCTTTTACTTTCTGACTTTTTTTGCTTTTAAGTTAGCAGATAAAATTAATACTGTAGGAGTCGCCATTATGTCCCCATGCCAGGCAGATGCAGGTTAAGATCTTCCTTGGTAAGCCAGCTCGTGGGCCACACAGAATAATAGAAATGGGTTAGATTAATATGTAAGAGCTAGCCCATAAGAGGCTACAGATAATGGGCCAGGCAGTGTTTAAAAGAATACAGTTTCCGTGTAATTATTTCGGGTAAAGCTAGCCACGCGGGCGGGTGGGTGCTGGGAACGGAGCCGGCCGCTCCGTACTACAGATGGCGCCTGACGTGATGGGCTAAATCCACTTAAAAACCTGAGAGAGCTTAATTTTAAACAGAGAAGAAACGGAGTTTAACACAGATTTTTGTTGTTTGTTGGTGGCATGCTGTAGAGAGACTTAAATGCTGTGTCATTTTAAAGCGCGCTCCCCGCCTGCACCTGGGCAGACTGCGAAATTGGGCTTGAGCAGGCGGAAGACTATGGCAGATTCCTGCCGCGATACAGAGACTGCGCAGTGCTCTGCGTATCAGATTTGGTTGTAACTTGGATGAAAAGAGTTTCTGTGCTGCACGCTTAATCTCAGAATTAAACTGCTGAGTGTAGCTCCAATGTGGACTTGCTGTGTGCCTGGAACTGTGCACAGCTCAGGCAGGAAGTACCGTAATTACTGTGATAACAGCGCACTAGGTTTAGGCTGAGCAGGACTCAGGTGGTACCGTATTACCCCTACATGATGCAACTTAAGTTTTTAAGAAATGCTCCTGGATAGTAAAAAAAAAAAAAACAGATTCACAATGAAACAGATTCAGACAGACCACTACATGGATCATAATGTTGTATAAATGTACGTAGGCTTGAGAGAGAAAAAATATATATATAGAGAGAATAAAGTTAATGCCTTAAAAAAAGGTAAAGTCTTTAAAGAGACAGAGTACAGATAGTTATAGGTTAAGAGAAATAAATTAAAAATAAGCCACGTAAAAATGGAAAATTCACAGAGAGTCTGGATTATGTACATTGTGTTTTCTTTAAAATTTTTGACTGTAAAGGAGCTAAATACAGACAATGATTTCGTTATATGGGCTGCCAAATGGAACCAAAATGGATATCATGAGGGTATGACTTCAGAATTTGGGTCTAAGGATATGATGCTTCGAAAAGGGTATTCTTTTGTTTTCACAGAGGATGAGACCCTATGGATTTCTTCTATTCCAATTTGGTAAGATAGACCACGCCCTCCTGAAAGGTTGCTGTGAACACCCTCAAAAAATTACTTCACTCAACTGCCAACTGAGATGACCCTGGCACACAGGTTACACCATAAAAGATCTAATTAACGACGCCCCCATTCAGCAGGAAGCAGTTTGGAGAGAAAAACTGTGCCCATGTTCCCAAAACATTGTTTATAAATGTTCTTTTACATTTAAAGGGGGATATGATATAGATATGAATAATTTGCATTAGTATGGATTTTAAGGTCAATTTTGTTACATGTATATGTATTTCTGATCTTGATTAAGGTATTGTGATTGTGTAGCTCATTTAAAATGTAATGTATAATAGAATATATAGGTTATTAATGGATAATCATCAATAATGGTCAAGCTTGTAGTCATGTTAGTTAGATTTTCTAGATATATAGAGATATATTTCAGGTAGATAGGCATTCTTCATATCTCTCAAAGACTGAAGAATATGGCATTTAAATGTTTTAATAACTTAGTGTTTTTCACGACAATGGGACACGTCTGCTCCTGGCAGCACCAATCTACTTCGAGAGGAAGATGGGCATCGAAGAGGATCGTTATGGAGTTGGATAGCCATTTGGGCAAGAAACTACTCTTGCCTGGACTGATGCATAAACTGGACACAAAGAACCCGCAGAGAGAGGACTGCTGAACTTGCCTAAAGGTGAGATGGTCTTTCGGGGTTCCTGATTCATGAAAAAGTCTACGAGACATTCTGCAGGACACAGCAGAAAGTGACTGAACTGTCTTTGAAATCTCCTGCTTCATGGAAATGTCTGCTGGATACTGTGGGCCGGAAGGCCGAAGATAGATGCCCCAACGGTACAAAAGAACTTTGGGTGACTGTCCAGGCAGCGAGATGTCTCTGTCATTTCTAGAGCTTTTGACTTCCTGTTTACTTAGGTAGTTTTATATCCTTCTGGAGTCTTTGATGGAGTTGAAGAATGGATAGTTATAGTTTTCCTTAGTTATGATAAAAGATAAAGTAGATATAAATATTGTAACTGTAATTCTTGCTTGATAACTGCTTTGTTATATGTAATTTTACTATGTTAAAGTTAAAGCCTTTCTTTTTTGTTTAAACAGAAAAAGGGGAAATGATGGAGGTGGGTCTTGTATCTTATCTGTTGCTTTCATTGGTTAACTAATAAAGAAGCTGCCTAGGCTCTCATAGGACAGAAATTTAGGTGGGCGGAGAAGACAGAATAGGATTCTGGGAGAGAGAGGCTGAGTCGAGGAGTCGCCATTATGTCCCCATGCCAGGCAGATGCAGGTTAAGATCTTCCCTGGTAAGCCAGCTCGTGGGCCACACAGAATAATAGAAATGGGTTAGATTAATATGTAAGAGCTAGCCCATAAGAGGCTACAGATAACGGGCCAGGCAGTGTTTAAAAGAATACAGTTTCCGTGTAATTATTTCGGGTAAAGCTAGCCACGTGGGCGGCTGGGTGCTGGGAATGGAGCCGGCCGCTCCGTACTACAAATATCTACTTATGAGTAAGTACATTTGTCTTTTTGAGTCTGGGTTACCTCACTTAGAAGGCTTTTTTTAGTTCCATCCATTTGCCTGCAAATTGCAAGATGTCATTGTTTTTTACCACCAAATAGTACTTCATTGTGTAAATGTACCATATTTTCTTTATCCATTCTTCAGCTGAGGGGCATCTGGCTTGCTTCCAGATTCTGGTTATTACAAATGCTGCTATGAACACAGTTCTGCATATGTCTTTATGGTATGAGTGTGCATCCTTTGGGTATATGGGAGAATGGGATGGTCGAAATGTGTAAGGACAGAAAGGAAGAGCAAGATAAAAGATATCTTGATTGAGGGAACCGTCATGGGGCTAGGGAGAAACCTGGCACTGGAGAAATTCTCAGGAATCCACAAAGATAAACCTAGCCAAGCCTCAAGCAATTGTGGAGAGGGTGCCTGAACTGGCCTTCCTCTTTAGTCAGATTGGTGACAATGTTAATTGTCATCATAGAACTCTCATCCAGCAACTGATGAAAGCAGATGCAGAGATTCACAGTGAAGCACTGGGCTGAGCTCCAAAAGTCCAGTCTAAGGAAGAATAATATGAGCAAAGGGGTCAAGACCATGATGGTGATACCTACAGTAACAGCTTACCTGAGCTGATGGGAGCTCATTGGCTCCAGATTAGCAGTGGGGAAACCATCATAGGACCAAACTAGGCCCTCTGAATGTGAGTGACAATTGTATGATTGAGGCAGACTGTGGGGCCACTGACAGTAGGGCTACGATTTATCCCAAGTGTTTGAGCTGTTTTTTTGGAGCCCATTCTCTTTAGAGGGATACCTTGCTCAGCCTAGCTATAGTGAGGATGGCCTTGGTCCTGCCTCAAAATGATATGCCAGACTTTGTCACCTTGCCATGGGAAACCTTATCCTCTCTGAGGAGTGGATTGGGGAAGTGTGGGGAAATGTGGGAAATCAGGAGGAGGGGAGAAAGTGGAAACTGGGATTGGTATGTAAAATGAAAAAAATTGTTTAAAAAAGTAAATAAATACATTTAAATAATTTTTTTAAAAATTAAAAAAAATTAATACTGTACTTCATGATAACTTCAAATACTCCATACTCGTTCACAAGAAGTGGCACTACTCAGAGCTGTATTCTTTCTGGGGTAGGTGTGGCTTTGTTGGAGGAATTGTGTCTCATTAACATGGATCCAGATGTAGAATACTCAGCTACCTCTCAAGAAAAATATCTGCCTACATGCTTCCATATTTCCTGCCGTGATATGTTGGTAATAGACTAAGCTTCTCAACTGTAAGCCACCCCAAATAAATGTTTTCCTTTATAGTCACTGTCATGGTCATGGTGTTTCTTCACAGCAATAGAAATTCTAACTAATATAAAATTTAGTACAAGGAGTAGGGTATTGCTGTGATAGGCCTACCCAAGCTTTTGTTTGGAGGAATGTAGACTTTTGGAATTTCAGTTTAAAAAGCATTGGAATGATTTAAGTGCTGATTAATGGGCCATACTAGTAGCAACATAGAAATCAGTGGTGCTTAGGGTGATCTGAAGTGTGACAGTTTGGCTTGTATCTCTCAGAATGGAAAAATATTAGTATGTGGCCTTGAGACTGTTCTTGTGATATTTTGGTGAAAACTGGTTGCTTTTGGCCTTGTCTGAAAGTCTTTCTGATGTTAAATTGAAGAGTTTTGTATTAATGACTTTATCATAGGAAATTGCAAAGCAGCCTAGTATTGACTCTGTTGTGTGGTTATTATTGTTTATTCTTTGAAGATTTATAATGAAAAGATAAAAGCTGAGCAAGGTAAAACACAAAATGTACAGTTCAAAAAGAAAACAAAATGGGCACCAAGAATTTAAATGGAGCTAAATCCTATGTTCAACACGATAAACAGATTAAGAAAAGCTTGGTGATAAAAGGAGTAAAGGGAATGGTGACCTCAGGGAAAGATCCCATCCAGCTGAGCTTCCAAATTAAGAAATGGAATTAAAGAAAAGATGAGAAATGAGTGTGGGGGTATATGCCTTTAATCCCAGCACTCCAGAGGAAGAGGTAGGTGGATCTTTGAGTATGAGGTTTGTCTGGTCTACAAAGAATGGTCCAGGAGAGCAAAGCATAGGTAGTAAAGGAAATAATCTAAATCAGAAAACTAATAAAGATGTAATTGAATGAGGGGCCCATACTTCAATCCCAGCTAACAACAGTACTTTGCAGTTTGGGACATATGGTTCTGGCTTTAAAAGCTACGATAGGAGAAAGGGGTTATGAAATCTCCCTGTAAGTCTAAGGAAAGACATTGAGGCCAGTCATGTTTCAGAGCTGTCCCTGCATGGAGCCCTAGAGAGGCTTTTGTATAAAACTGTGAAGATGAATTGCCTTGGGGATACTAACAGGGAGTAGACAGCCAAAGAGAGAGAGATGTGTTGCAGTTGGTAAATATGAAAGGAGTTGGAGATCTGAAGAACACTTTTACATCAGGCATGGAGATGATGAGTTTGGAGATTGCCCAGCTGGTTTTAAGTTTTAGTTTGGTCCAGTATTTCTTCACTATGCTCCATTTTACAATAAGAATGTATATTATATGCCATTGTATGTTGGAAGTATGCTATCTGCTTTATCATTTTGATTTTCCAGGGTATTACTGTTAAGAGATTGATTACATCTCATAGGAGAATTTAAACTTTAGTCTTTTAAACAAGTTTGAGACTGTTATAAACTAAACAGACTTTTGAAATTGAACTAAATGTATTTTTGCATTATGATAGGAATACAAGTCTATGGGGACAAGGGATTAGAAGGTGGTGGTTTGAAAGAAAATAGCCCCTTTTGGCCCATAGGGAGTGACAGCATTAGGAGGTATAGTCTTGCCGGAATAGATATGGCTGAGTTGGAGGAAGTGTGTCTCATTGTCATTTCCTGTAGACTAAAGATCCAGATATAGAACTCTTAAGTTACATCTCCAGCACCTGCCTGCATGCTGCCATGATTCCTGCCATGACAATAATGGGAAAAACTGTAGTGGCATTTTAACTGTATTTTAATAAATAAAGACATCCTGAATTTCTAAGAGTAAAATAGTCCCACTATAAGATCAGCCTTGCAGACCAGGTTATGCTAACACACATCTTTAATCCCAGTAGCCGCAATGACACACACCTTTAATCTCAGTAGCCACAATGACGTGCACATTTAATGTTAATAGTCATATTAGTTGCCATAAAAACTGGGCAGTCCATGCCTTTAATAATGGTGGTGCACACCTTTAATCCTATCCCTAGAGTGGATTATAAAATGGGAGAAAACAGCTCTCAGCACACATGCTTCTGAAATTCTAGGAGGCAGATTGCCATTTCAGACTGAGGTCGAGGTAAGAGCCAGTGGCTGGATGCTTTGCTTTTCTGACCTACAGGTTGAACCCCAATTTCTGACCTTGGGTTTTTATTAGTTATGCTTCAATAAACCTCTGAACCTCTGATCCCCCATTTAATTGTTTTCCATTATAAGATTTGCCATGGTTATGGTATCTCTTCACAGCAATAGAAACCCTAACTAAGAAAACATATATTGCTATGCTATTATCCAATGTTGTCCTCTCCTCAGTTACCCTCAGGATTAGCACTGGTTTGCCTTATGTAGGTCCCCTTCCTCCTCCAAGAAAGACTCTAAAGTAGAGTTTTTTGTGACATGCATTCTGATATATTCTCTTCACACAACCCTTAAGATATCTTCATCCCCTCTAATGAGCCCCATTATAGATTTATGAACTATATATAGAAATATGCACAATAATAATCAATTAACATATACTCATATACATATATGTATATAAATACATATGAAGGTTTAAATGAAGATTCCTGATAGAGAGAACATAGTCTGTGTTTGCCTTTCTGCCTCAGGATTAATTAATTAAATATGAAGATTTCCTTCTTATCTATTTTCTTGCAAATGTCATAATTTCATTTTTCCTCATGGGTGCATGAATTTCATTGTATATATGTCCTGCATTTCTTCATTCACTTATTTGTTGATACACATCTTTTCTGGCTCCATTCTTTGCTGTTTTTGAACAAGTTTGTGATAAATATGTATGTGTGAGTATCTCCATAGCATGTTATACCTCAAATTGACAAAGTTGGTCACATAATAGTTCTTTCTTTCTCTGAGGGAGGTCCCGTGCCATAATGCTATTACATTGTGTATTTAAGCTTTAACAGTTAACTTAGCTTTAAACTGCTGAGTTTAATTAACTCAGCAATATCAATGGAACAGTCTCTCCTTAATCTGCCTTCACTAGTTGCTGACAAAGATGAATATAGCCATTTTAACTCTCTAGATTTATTTATATAGGAGCTTCATATCAATGTAATCACAATGTTATTTTTTTACTTAGCATGCCATTTTTATTTGTATATCCCTTTCAATCATTTGAGAAAGTGCTTTTATGCATCCCAATTTTCTTTGAACTCTCAATCCATCGTCCTCTGTTTTCTGAATGCTAGGACTTTCATGCATACCTGGCATTATATAGAATTTTGAAGTTTCAAGAATATGGTGGAACATGTGTGGTACTTATTTATTTCATAATAGTATGGCATCCATTTATATGCATAAAAGTTTTTCACAGTTTTTTATCCATTTACTCACTTATATGCATTAAAATTATTTCTAATTTTTGGTTACGGAGAATAGTGCTTTGAGTACACAAGTATTAATAACTTTGAGTGTACTATACAGTATAATTCTAGTGTTCAAACGGTAGTGTTATACTTAACTTTCTGGAATAATCACTACATACTTTCCATCAAATGTTAGGACATTTTTCATTTCCACCAACAATGCACAAAGGACCTAATACCTGCAAGGCTTTTGAAGACATATTTTATGTCTCTTGAAGGTAACAATTTTTATTGGAATGAAGCAATACCTCATATTGGTTTTGATCTGTGTCTTAATTACTAATAGTCTTAGTCATTTTTATACATTTCCTGTTATTTATATATTTCCTTGATAAATGTTTCCTTAATCCATTCTTTGATTTAGAAATATTTTTAGTACTTTATTCACGGTTTTCTGTTTTGAAAATGTGGTTTTCAATATGGCTTCCTCTATGTAATAGTGAATTACTCAATAACAGATAATTCAGCATTAAAAAAATTAAATGCCTCTGCTTTCTAATGATTTCAGTTGCTTAGGGACCCATTTTTATTTATTTAAAATAAGGAGGGAAAGAAGTCAAACATCTGTTAAAGCAAGAAGGGTCCCACAGAACAGAATACCATTAGAGTCATTGTTTTGGAGTTAATAAGACTTTAGTGGATGGAGAAAAGCAAGAAGGTATGTGTTTAGACCAATATTGTTTTTATTCTAGGTGTTAGGTCCCTGTGGATTTGATAGTGTCCCCCAATATGTTTCCAGGGAATGATAACATTTTAGAAAAAAAATAATCCCTTATTTCAGACCCTCTTACTGGCATCTCTAGCCTCTGGCAGTGGCAAAAGCAGAGACGCTTTTGGTATAGATACTTCTGGCATCTTTTTCATATGGGAAGAACAAAGAAAATTAATACACAAAGACAGTTCTAAATTTTAGACAAGAAAGAAACTGATAACTTTGTTTTTATTTTGTTTCATTTTGTATTTTACATTATTTTGTTTGTATATTTTCTACCTCCTGTTTGCATTATGCTGACACATTTCAATATCAAAACCCTAATTATATCTATATATATTTAAAGACCAAGATAAAATAAAGGATATTAGAATAATATATGCACAACTGAGTTTATAACATTGGTGATGAGTAAGATCTTACTTAGTATATCTTAGATTTTTTTTAATAAAAGGGGAGAAACGGCAATGAAAACTCTTCCTATAAAAAGAGGTCTCTACTTTCTTTGCCACTAGTGTGGTAGTTTATGGGCCACAGCCATGCTTGGTCGTAGTCTGCCTGCATTACACAGAAAAAAGTTATTAAATTCCTATTTTCACCTATCTTTTCCCTAAGTGTGTTTTCTTTAATAATTTGTGATTTTACACCAACATTTTGTGGCTTATTGCTTTTTCCAAAAGGCTACCTTCCTGATGTGAAGTGTCTTGTCAGCGCTGTGTCTCATGCAAGTTTAAAAAGGCATCTTTTTTTTTTGTCTTTCTGTCCTCTTTTCTCTTACTCCAGAAAGCTGTTTAACTTAGTAGCTTGCCTGCCATATGATTTTTCTTTTTTAAGTTAGCATGAATTTTATTTCTTTACTGGTTTTAGAAAAGATGATCCCTCCATTCAGTGGAAAGAAGAGTTGTGTCCATGGATCCATCAGTTTACCACCTCTATTCAAATACACAGTAACTGTTCAACTCTTCATTAAACCAAACAGGTGCCTTAGGCAGGCAAGGTAGAACAAATGTAACACCTCCTTACATAATTAAATGGATGCATCACAAGGAAAAGTAATAAACCTTTTCATAGTTTAAGTAATATTTTCAGCAGAAACAAATGTAATACATCCTTGCCTAGTTAAAGTAATATTCCAGAACACTTTGGGAACACTCTGTTTCAACTATTATCAATGACTTCTGTAGTAGTTTGCCATTTAATTGTGAATATTTGCCATGTGATAGTAAATGCCTTTGATCTTTCATTTTTTTTCAGGGTCCAAAGTCTTTATTGGTAAATATATGTTAGAAAAGATGATTTATCCACTCAGTGGAATGAAGAGTTATATCCAGGGATCCTTCAGTGTTGCTGGTTTATCTCTATCTACTCATAACCAGAATCATGGCTACACAATGGTAGTCAATCAATTCTTTAGCTTAAATCCAGAGTGTTCTGCTTCTCAGCACTTTCCCTTGTATCACTTTCATGAATGATGTTCCTGCCAACTGCAATGCAGAAACCCACTTGAATGCTTTCTGTCTTAGGATCAGCAGGTATGGTCTTTCCTAGCATCACTCAACCTGTCTTCACCACATTGAGCCCTTCCCAGGCCATGGCCACCACAGGCCATTACTTCATGTACTTAGTCAGCCCTAGGAAGAAAGGATGATCTTTCAGGTCAATGGAGTATTGCTTCAGGTGATTTTCAGACACCTGAAGAAACTTAAATGTTTAGCAGATGGAACCCTTTTTGAACAAAGCCCTTGATAAGCTCTCCCACCAGACCCTGCTGCACACCATCTAGCTTGATAAAAATGAAGGCATGCTTGAAGTTGGTCTTAAAGCTGGTGGGTTCGGGGTTTGTGATGAGCTGACCAGAGTGACCACTTCTGATTACCTGTGATCTTAAAATTTGGGCTGCTGAGGTAAGAAAATTGTGATCCAGAGGCCAGCCTAGGCTCCTGCGACTTCATCTCAAAATAAGTAAATAATTAATTTAGTGATTGTAATGATTTGAATAATAATTTCCCCCACAGGTTCATACAGTCAAACTTTTAGTCACCAGTGAGTGGTATTATTTGAAAGGATTAGAACAATTAAGAAGTGTGGTCTTGTTAGAGGAAGTATGTCACTGCAGTTGGGCTTTGAAGTCTCAATGACCCACGACAAGTCCAGAGTCTCTCTCTCTCTTTTTGCCTACAGATTCAGATGTAACTCTCAGCTACTGATCAAGTGCCTGTCTGCACATAGCTTATATAAATAAGGAGGCACAATGAATTTCTTCTAGTTAGAGTTCCATAATTACTATTTGCTAATATACATAGTTTTACTGGTTCCTATGATTTATGTAGTACTTAAGAACAGACATCACAAGCCATAATAAATGCATAGGATGTATCTTCAAGACACTAAGAATCTTGAGGAACTGTATTCAAACCCCAGAACCTCAATGGTAGAAGAAAATAAAATGACACAAGTTGTGTTTTCATCTCCCCATGTGCCATAATGCGTGTACACACACACACACACACACACACACACACACACACACACAGATAAATGTGATAAAAACTTTTAAATGAAAAATTATTATAATGATAATTGTGTATACCATGTACACACAAGACTTACTTTGTTGTTGTTTAGATTAATATTTCATATTTTATATAAAATATCTTGATGTTTACTTATTGCACATTTCTAACTATCCCTCTATTAACATTATTTTCAAGATGTGTTTTACAGTTTCCAATAAATTTGGATGTCCATTACTACAGCAAATCAGTGACTTATATAGTGCTTGAGAAAATAAAAAGTTAATCTATATAAAAGTTAAACATGAACGATCAGGAATCTAGTCATAATTTCAAACTAATGCAAATCATTTCAATATTTATCTTTCATTCACTGGGCCTCCATTGACTGCTTATTCAAGAAAAAATAATGGTTTCTATGGTGATTATTTTACTTTCTCTTACCTGAGACAAAATTTGTAGGAAAGTTTTATAGGATAAATTTACTTAGTGTAGCTATGTTAGAAGATCGTTATTTGCAAAAATTTCTTTGTTCGTACTATAAAGCAGAGTTACATAATGTTTAAACTAGTCCTGATTTTTGAAAGGATCCCCTATTATTTTCAATATAGACTGATGTTAGCCATTCTTAAGTTACATTTTCTGTAGTAGTGACGGCAGAATAAAATTAGTCATTAAATGTGTTGTAATAAATTTCAAATAAGTAAAACTGAAATGTGACATAGAGAAACCCACATGTCTTATTTTATAAATTAAAATAAAGAATTTTGTAAATAGTTTACTTTTAGCATAATTAAGAATAAAATCGCATATAAATCAAAGTGACAGACTCAACGTAAAATCTGTACAGAGAAAAATAAGCAGCAAAATATTCATGATGCTTGTTTTTGTAGCTCAGGTCCACAGTCAGTCAAGAATAAGATGAAAGGTTAAATTCTAGCTGGAATATGCTAACTTCTGTGGATATATTTACATTCTAAATGCTGACTAAACAATTTATCCTGAGGCAGTTTTGTTCATTTGCTCATTATAAAATGAATATGAATGATATGCAATGAAAATTTTGTTTTATCAGCTGTGTGAAAATGATAGCTGAGTGATGTGACATAATGAACTTTTTAAACTTAAAGTAAAAAGTTGAAAGAGCATATAAAGTATGTAATTACAACATACAGAAATACAAAAGCTAAAATATTTTAAGTACATATATTGCACAAAATAAAGGATTTTCCCAATAAAAGTGAAACTTACTCTCTACAAGGAAGGATAAAAGGGCTATTTTTAGTAGTTTGCTAATTTTTCATTAGTTTTCTTTGCATTACTTTATGCAGGACAATTCAAACAGTAGAAAGGTATATTTTAAATGGAATTTTTTATGGTGATAATTGAAATACAAATATATTTTCTCATAGGACAAAACTAGTAACCCTAAATACAGGTGACAATGTTGAAGTTGGGCAGTATATGGGGCCAGTGCAAGGGCGACCAGGACTAACTCTAATGCATGAACTGACATTGTGAAGCCCATTCTCTGTGGAGAGAAACAATGCTCAACACAGAATGGAGAGCCTTGGTAACGCCTCAACAAGTTGAAGGGAGAGATTTAGTTGACTTCCCAGGGGAGGCCTTACCTAAATCTCTATGGAGCAGATGGGAGGTAAGATCATAGGTAAAGGGCAGAAAGAGAGGAGAAAATGGTAGGGGAACTGAGATTGGTATATAAAAAGTAAATATGTAGATATGTAGAATTAAAAATCAAATATATTTACTGAAAGTGTAGAAAGTAGAGATAGATGTTCAATTGCTTCTTGTGTCCAGTCACATATGTATTGAATAGTTGAATAATTTTCACTACTCATTATGATTATATTGATTGAATACCAATTATGTGCCAGTAAACTGCCTCAGTCTTAGGAACATAGGGAAGAAAATATAAAAAATGCACTGCCTGTGGTATAGTTAGTCTTTCCTCTTATATGGAGTTGACAACAAAATAAAAATGAAATATTCAAGGGACTAATAAGTGTGAAAATAACTGTAGAGACTAGACAGATGGTTCAGGTGGTAAAGTACCTGTCATGAAAAAATTTGATACCTAGTATCTATTCAAAATTTATGAATATAGCTGCTGGTAGGTTGTGCCTTCCCCTGCATTCACCTCCACACCCATGAGCATATGGGACGCACTCATTAGATTCCAGGGATTGCCTTAACTCAGTAGTTCTCAACCTTCCCAATGCTGTGCCACTTTAATACAATTTCTCATGTTGTGATAACCCCTAAACCATAAAATTATTTTATCAATACTTTAAAACTGTAATGTTTCTACTTTTATGAACCATAACATAAATATCTGTGTTCTCTGATGGTCTTAGACCCCTACAAAAGGGCCATTTGATTGTCAAGGGGTGTTAATACACAGGTTGAGAGTCAATCTTAGATCCTGTTCTATCGTTGTGAAGGGACACTATGACAAATGAAGCATAAAACAAAGCATTTAATTGAATGTTTGATTACAGTTTCATAGAGTGAGTCCATAAACATCATGGTGGAGTTAGGTAGCAAGCAGGTATGACACCAGGTGGTATTGGAAGGAAGTAGCCAGTGTTGGATAAGAACAAAATATATTGTATATATGAAAGAAATTTTAAAAGAATAAATAAAACATATATATTTTTTTAAACTGGGAAGAATGCCAGGAGTCGATAATCCCAGTAGCACTGTCGAGGCAGAGATAAGGAGAAGTTTACTGGACAGAATTCTAACCAGATTTCTGAGCTCCAAGTTCAATATAATATCAGATTTGAAAATGTGAAGAAAAAGTGAGAAAGATGCTCAGTATTGTCTTTTGGCCTTCACAAAATATGTGCACACATATGAGCATCCATCCTTACACACTTAAAGAATAGAAATACACAATTTAATTTTACTCCTCCTTCCTTTTTTGAGACAGGGTCTCAATGTAGCCCCTGGTTGGTCTGTAACGTTCTATGTACTCTAGGCTATCTTTAAATTGCAGTGATGCCACTGCCTCTATCACCATGCCTGGTTCACTTCTTTCTTTCTTTTTTAGAAAAGATATTTACTAATTAATCAATTGAAAGGCTCTACAGCAAAGCCATATACATATAAGTGATAGTGTACAGACTGAACAGATTATATATTTAGCAGTGCATGTGTGAGTGTGGCTTTTGTATGTGTGTGTGTATTTAACAGCAATTAAAGAAAAAGAGGACTAAGATCATCAATTGGTGAAAGGATTAGGGAAGTAGTTGTATAAAGGAAGTAATGGAAAGAGAAAAGGGAAAGGATAAAATATAATTGTAAGCAGAAGTTTCTCTCTCAACTAGTCCTGCAGCTATTCAGTCCCAAAGATACACACAGAGGCTTATAATACTTATCAACTGTTTGGCCTATTAAGTCAGGCTTATTATTAACTGGCTCTTATAACTTAAATTTAATCCACAATTTTTATCTATATGTAGCCACATGACTTGCTACTTTTTCTCAGTGAGGCATTATCATCTTGCTTCCTCTGTGCCTGACTGGTAACTATATTGCCCCTTTTCTCTTCCCAGAATGATATTATACTGGTTACCCCACCTATATTTCCTGCCTGGCTACTGGATAATCAACATTTTATTTAAACAATACAAGTGGCAAATATTTACAGTGTACAAGAACATTATCCCACAGTATATAATTATATTTTAATTTTAAAAATTAAAATTCACTAATATATTTTTATATTTTGTTTATGGGTATTTTTGTTTGTAGGTATGTTTGTGTACCTGATGCCCATGGAGGCAACATATCTGTAACATGAGGGCCTGCTTGCTGGGGTTTCTGTCCTGCCCAGTTCCTACAGCCCATAAATCCCAAAGAAAATCTCACAGACATCTACGTAAGTTATAAAACTGATTGGCCCATTAACTCAGGCTTTGTATTAGCTCTTGTAACTTATATTAGCCCATTATTCTAGTATATGTTAGCCACATGGCTCAGTACCTTTTTCAGCAGGGCAGGTTAAATCCTGCTTCTTCCGGGTCTGGACAGAACTGTGGAGAAAGCTTCCTTCTTCCCTGAATATTCCTGTTCCCATTGCCCTGACTCTATTTCCTGTCTGGTTGTCCTACCTATACTTTCTGTGTGGCTATTGGCCAATCAGCCTTTATTTAAAATATAATTGACAGAATACAGAATTTTCCCACACCACATATCTCTTAGGAGTGGAGTTACAAATGTTTTTGACCCATCAACTGGGTGTTCAGAGAAGAACCTGATTTCACTGAAAGATCAGAAAACATTTTCAATTAATGAGCCATTTCTCCAGCCTCATTTACTTTTAAAAATTGAAATGTATATCTTGTTTTCAGAGTGCTGTAATGTTAAAGTCATAGTTGTAAACTGAATTATGAATCAAAACTTGTGAAAATCATAACCTATAGAAGTTATATGAGAGGTTTCTGTTTGGAGATGTGAAATAACAAGTGTGTTTTTGTTACTAGTTAGTGATAATTTTAAGTTCAAGGATTGAAGGCCTAAGTCACAAACAATCCCACAACAGTTTGGAATTATGATTAATAGGGTGGTATTTATTTAAAGGGGAAAAAACTTACGGATCACCGTCCCAGACAACAGCCCTCTGCGCAATCAGGAAGGAGTCTAGTCGCCAGAAACGGAGCAGGAAGCAAAGAGAGAGCGAGGAGGGAAGTGGCCACTTTTTTAAAGAGAGAGACCATGCCCCAATGGGCTGGTATCTCAGCGGCTATTGGCTGGAGGACTGGAAGGACCTTCCGCAACACTGGATTATAATTTTCCATGTCGGGTTAAAGTTTACTGTGTTAGAGAAAGCAAAAAAACATGCATAAATATAATTATATAAGTACTTACTAAATTGCACTTAGAAGACACATAACAGTGAAAGACACACATCACAACCTTCTTGTGTCATAAGAGTCCTCAGTCACCCAAAGTTCTTCTGTACCATTGGGGCATCCATCTTCACATCTCATTATCTGGACATTTAACGAAAGTTCTTCTGTACCATTTGGTCATCCATCTTTAGCAAACAGGTACATAGTATTCAGCAGACTTTTCCATGAAGCAGGAAATTTCAAAGACAATTTCACCTGTATTGGCAGTTTGTCAGTCACTTTTTTTCTCTATCATGCAGATTATCTGGTAGACACTTTTATGAAACAAGAAACCTGAATGATGGTCTCAGCTTTAGGCAAGTTCAGCAGTCATTTCTCTGTGGAGCCTGCATGTCCAGTTCATATAGCATAAGATCAAGCAGTCCAGGAAATAGCAGTTTCTTGCCCAAATGGCTAACAATCTCCATAAGGAGCTTCTTCAATGCCCACATTCCTCTTGAAGTAATTGGTGCTGCCAGGA
This sequence comes from Microtus agrestis, assembly GCA_902806775.1. NCBI lineage: Eukaryota > Metazoa > Chordata > Mammalia > Rodentia > Cricetidae > Microtus > Microtus agrestis. The sequence continues at coordinate 29,017 of CADCXT010002490.1, forward strand.
GCAGATGTGTCTCATTGCCCTGAAAAGTCCTAAGATTTTAAAACATTTTAAATGCCACATTCTGAAGGTCTCTGAAAGATTTGATGAATACTTTTCTAACAGAAATATATCTCTATATATCTAGAAAACCTAACTAACATGATTAGAATTTTGACAATTATAGATGACTCCCAATTAAACTATATTTCTTAATTATATATTGTATCTGTAATCCTTTTCTGACCAGGACTGCTTCTTAAAATGCTAAATGTTTCTTAAAAGCTTAAGCAGCATCATTGCTAGGGCAAAAAGTGCCCTGTCTGATCGCTCTGCTCAGTACAGCATGGCAAAGCTGTTCGTTGCCTCTGAATATCATGTACATAGCTCCATTTTTAGGCACACAGGTGTCTATGTTGCCATTAAACAAGTTGTAGCTCACAGAACCCATTTAGATACTCTGTAGCCTCACCTCCCAAAAGAGTTAGAGTTCATGCTGGATACACAGCTCAGGAAGCTGCTATTTCAAATCCATGTGACTTTTTGTCTGCTACTGCTGAGTTATGAAACCTACTCTTAATAGAATCGTGCATCTGCTTGCTTCTAGCAAACAGAGCCCACCCAAGAAAATGTTTAAGTTTGTTTTTTTTTCTAGAAATACTTTTTAAGCTCTCTCAAGATTTATATGGATTTAGTCGACCACATTGGAACACCAATTTGTTGTAAGAGACTGTTAATTTGTTCCCAGCTGCCAGAACTCAAAATAACCATACAGAAAATATATTTTATTCAATACGGTTGAGTACCAATAGCTTAGGTGTATTTCTGGCTAACTCATATCTTAAATTAACTTATCTCCATTATTCTGTGCATTGCCATGAGGCTGTGGCTTACTGGATAAACTTCCGGCATCTGTCACTGGTGCAGCTACATGTTTTCTCCTAGCTCGCTTCGGCAGCACAAATATTAAAATTGGAACAATACAGAGATTAGCATGGCCCCTGCGCAAGGATGACACGCAAATTCGTGAAGCATTTCATATTTTTTTAAATATTTATTTATTTATTATGTATACAATATTCTTTCTCCGTGTATGCCTGCAGGCCAGAAGAGGGCACCAGACCTCATTACAGATGGTTGTGAGCCACCATGTGGTTGCTGGGAATTGAACTCAGGGCCTTTGGAAGAGCAGGCAATGCTCTTAACCACTGAGCCATCTCTCCAGCCCAGCATTTCATATTTTTAAGGCACAAATTAGGAGAGACCAGTTACAGACTCTTAATGACTTCCAAAGATTGTTAGGAGCCAGTTCCAGTCTACGACCTGGTGTTGGGATAGCACCTGAACTAATAGTTCATTTAAACAAAACCTTAGATGGTGAAAAAGATTTGAATAGTCCCAAAAAACTGACAGCTGAAGCAGAAAAGGAACTGACAATGAATGAGGAAAAATTACAAGAAGCACATGTGGAGAGGGTGAACCCAGATATTAGCTGCATCCTAGTCATATTGCCTTCTAGAATTTCTCCTACAGGAATTTTAATGCAGAGGGAAGATACTATTTTAGAATGGATCTTTTTTTTACCACACAAACCAAGTAAAAAATTGAAAACTTATGTAGAAAAGGTCTCTGAATTAATTATATTAGTTTGGATAGGGGTTTGTCGATCTTGTTGATTTTCTCCAAGAACCAACTTTTTGTTTCATTGATTTTTTGGACTGTTTTTTTGTGTTTCTATTTTGTTGATTTCCGCCCTCAGTTTGATTATTTCCAGTCTTCTACTCCTCCTGGGCGCGTCTGCTTCTTTTTTTTCTAAAGCTTTTAGGTGTGATGTTATGTCCCCAATGTATGCTTTCTACGTTTTCTTTAAGTGAGCACTTAGTGCTATGAACTTTCCTCTTAGCACTGCTTTCATCGTGTCCCATAGGTTTGAGTATGTTGTCTCTTTATTTTCATTAAATTCAAGGAAGACTTTAATTTCTTTCTTAATTTCTTCCTTGACCCAGGTGTGGTTCAGTAGTTGATTGTTCAGTTTCCATGAGTTTGTTGGCTTTCTGGGGGTAGCATTGTTATTGCCTTCTAATTTTAATCCGTGGTGATCTGATAAGACACAGGTGGACACTGATATTCTTTTGTATCTGTGGAGGCTTCCTTTGTTTCCGAGTATATGGTCAATTTTTGAGAAGGTTCCATGAGCTGCAGAGAAGAAGGTATATTCTTTCCTATTTGGGTGGAGTGTTCTATAGATGTCTGTTAAGTCCATTTGCTTCATTACCTCCAATAATTCTCTTAATTCTCTATTCTGTTTCTGTCTGATTGACCTGTCCATTGGAAAGAGAGGTGTGTTGAAGTCTCCTACTACTAGTGTGTGTGGTTTGATATCTGCCTTGAGTTCTAGTAATATTTCTTTTACATAAGTGGGTGCTTTTATATTAGGGGCATAGATATTCATGATTGAGATGTCATCCTGATGAATTGTTCCTGTTATGAGTATAAAGTGTCCATCTCGATCTCTTCTGATTGATTTTAGTTTGAAGTCAGTTTTGTTGGAAATTAGTATGGCCACACCTGCTTTTTTGTTAGGACCATTTGCTTGAAAGACCTTTTTCCAACCTTTTACTCTGAGTAGATGCCTGTCTTTGTGGTTGAGATGTGTTTCTTGCAAACACCAGAATGTTGGATCCTGTTTTCGTATCCAATCTCTTAGCCTGTGCCTTTTTATAGGTGAATTGAGACCATTAATATTAAGTGATATTAATGACCAGTGGTTGTTTACTCCGGTTATTCTCCTAAATCATATAGCGAACCTTCACCAGCACAACTCAAAGAAGGGACACACACAAACTCTACTACCAAAAACAATAAGAATAACCGGAGTAAACAACCTCTGAATTAATTATAAAAGGTAAACTGAGACTTGATCAACTAGCAGGTATAGACCATGAAGAAATTATGGTGCCTTTCACTACTGATGAAATAAAAAAGTTATGGGAAGACAATGAACCGTGGCAAAGGGTTTGTACTAATTTTTTGGTACAAATTCCTAGCAACTATCCCAAAACTGATAGACTTAACCTCATAAGGAGAACTTTTTGGATTCTTCCTAGAATCGTAAGTTTTATAACTGATGCAAATAAATCAGGGAAAGCAGGTTACAAGTCAGATGAATTGAGTAAGGTGGAACAAAGCCCTTATAATTCTGTCCAGAAGGCAGAATTATATGCCATTCTTATGGTGCTAAGAGATTTTAAAGAACCCTCAAATATAGTTACAGATTCACAATATGCAGAAAGAGTTATCTTGCATATTGAAACTGCTGAATTTATACCAGATGACACAGAGTTGACTTCATTAGGTACAAGACATAATCAGGAACAGGCTTTGTCCGATGTACATAACACGCATCCGGTCCCATACTGATCTACCTTGTCCTCTAGCACAAGGTAACGCTGAGATTGATCAATTATTGATTGGAAGAGTGTTGCAGGCCTCAGAATTTCATAAAAGGCATCACATCAATAGTAAAGGCCTAAAGAAAGAATTTTCCATTACATGGCAACTAGCTAAGGACATTATAAAGAGATGTCCTACTTGTTCTTTCTATAATCAAATACCATTGCCTACAGGGAGTAACCCAAAGGTTACTCAAAGGAATGAAATCTGGAAGATGGATGTGTTCCACTTTATGAAATTTGGAGGCTATCATGGTACCAGCTCTTGTAGACCAAGCTGACCTCAGACTCACAGAGATCCACCTGCCTCTGACTCCTAAGTGCTGGGATTAAAGGTGTGTGACACCACTGCCTGGCTATAACCCAGTGTTTGGTTCAGTATTAATACTAAGTAGATTTAACACAACTATAAACAATACTAACATAAATAGAAATATTAGTTCCTTGATTAATAGCTATAATAACTGCTTAGGAGGACCTATTCTGAACAGAGAAATGTTTCATATATGCCTGAATATTCCATTGTTTGAACCTGTATGAACTTCCTCATCACTTCAAAGAAACTTATATGTAAGTTTTCTTCAATAGCTTAGCAATATGGAAGAGCTGTAAAGATGAACGTATCCAAGGTAAGCACACTAAGAAGCATTTGTCAGATTTGACAGAAAAGCTATTTTTAGTTATTAAAAAATAAAAATGCAATTTATATTGCAGTTTGTATCACACTGCCATTTTTGATAGAGTGTTGAAGGAAGAAGTCAAGACAAATGTGTGTTGAATCCAAAAATGTGTCAAAGTATAGAGACAAAAAGGGATAGAATTAAATACAAAAGTGCAGATCATTTATTGCATGAGCGAGAATCATGTCAATAAAGAAACAGGAAAAGACAGATTATATCCTTTGCCAGGTATAGTCCTCTTGTAGAGATAGAGAAATTCTTTTTTCTATTTCTTCTAAAATTAATCTAAAAAGGGCATTTTTTCTTATGCATTGGCATACATGTATCTAATTCTTTCATTTATATAACTTTTCCCTTGCTGCATATGAATGCTCAAATCAAAGCAAGACTCTGCCACTAGAGGGAATTCACTAGCAAATAGGACATAAACAATGTGTACTTAAAAACATATTTGATTACAATATTTATTTGTTGTAGTATAAAACAATGATTTGGAGATATTAACAATGACAAATATTAAAATCAGTATATTAATTTGGTATGCTGAAGTAGTTCAATTTAGACTAGTATACTAACATTTCAACAATGAATATTGATGGATTTGTACATATCTCATACAATATTCAACTAATCAGCTTCAACTAAGTAGTTGGTACACTAGTTATGTTTAGGTAATTTTGAGTCCTTACTCAGTGTTTATAATTTTTGTTTTTCACTAAGAGAGAAATCTAGACTCAGATAAATTGACATTTCTAAAAAAGAAAATGTGCTGGGCAGTTGATGGCACATTAATTTTTGATTTTTTATAGTTCAAAATTAGGAAGCCCAGTTACCATAGATATATCTCATAATATAATTATGTTTAATACATTTAATTTAACTGACAAAAAAGACAAGAATCACATCATGTTTATCTTCACTTACATGAACTATTTCATTAAAATACTATTTCATTGATTAACTTCACTGGTAAATTCACGTTTTTCTTAGGACTGACTAGAATTGAGAAGGATAATTACAAGCAGTTTATAATTTCAAATTTCATTAATAAATTTGTCAATATTAGCATCTTTCAAAAATATTTCATACAATTAATGTATATTTGTAAGTTGACTTTCTTTTCTACATACCTATAAAATAATCATAAGAAACAGAGGAAATTTAACATTTTCATATAAAATATTTTCAAGAAGTTTATCTTTCTGTCCATATCTCTCATAGATTCATAGAGGATTCCTGTATTTATCACAGCAGCATAGTTGTTTGATATTACCAGGATACAGAACATGGACATTGAATTTCATATTTAGTAGGTGAATGAATTAGTTAATTTTTAAAGTCAATATTATTTTATTGTACCATGTATATTATTTAATTTATATGCTTCTTTTTCCTAACTAACCATATGCTTACTGTTTTGCAATCATCACCACTCTGGATAGACACAATTGAATTAATAGAATGATTATTTATTTAAAAGGGAAAACTTACAGATCACCATCCTAGACAACAGCCCTCTGCACAATCAGGAAAGGACCCTAGTCGCCAGAAGCAGAACCTGAAACCAGAGAGAGAGAGAGCAGAGGGAAGTGGCCGCTTTTTTAAAGGGAGAGAAACCACACCCAAATGGGCTGGTATCTCAGCAGCTATTGGCTGGAGGAGTGGAAGGAGCTCCCACAACACCTCCCCCTTTTGTTTAAGTAAGAGAGTTCTAAATCTACTATGAAATTATATACAATAAGTACAAATATCCTATTCTAACTAGCTTAAGTCTTATATAATAATTAGCTTGGCCAAGTCATGAGTGGAAAGTAACTACATTTATATAGTCTTCAACCCCATCGAAGATCTGAAAAGGGAAATAATGTTACCTGAGTAGTTAGGAAGTACAATGAAACAACTTCTAAAACATGCAACAAATCACAGAGACAACTAGCTACCTGGGCAATCACCCAAGTTCACGTTTGCAGCGTTGAAGCAACCAACTTTGGCCAAGGCCTAACATAACTGACATACCATTTTCAAAGGCAAGCAACTTTTCAAAACTATCTTACCCTGTCTTGGCAGGATATGACAGTCCTGTTTTATCCATTGATGTATGCTCTGTACCTCTGTCAGTGGTTGAGGTATGGGCATTTCTTTGCACAAAGGCCAGTTCAACCAAGAAGAAAGGCTCCATTGGGGTGTCATTGGTTCTCAACATTCACTTGGGAATAGATTGGTGTTGCCCTGAGAAATTGTGTCTCACTACCATGAAACTCTGAGTTAGATTAAAGGCCATTTTCTACAGCTCTTTGAAGAGGTTGAAGATTATCTATCTATACTGAATATAATTTCTATGTATCTAAAGAATCTGATTAGTCTAATTATAAATGACAAACTTAGAATAATATTAATCTATATAATTCTCAATACCTATCTAACTTAAAGACTAAGAAAATAAACAAGTGTGAAACAAATGAGGACAATGACCTCTAAATATAAACAATGTACAAATATACATCACAATATGGTAAATATATATCAATACACAAACAATATATAAATATCTTAATCAAAGGTAGAAATGTACACTGCAATATGCTAAATATACAATATCAATACAATGTATATATCAATACATAAAAAATGTTTTAAACAGAGTTAGAAGCATGCATGCATACAACAGTCAATATAAGTATATTTGTCTCAAAACAATAATTCACAAGTACCAACAAGGACCAATATATTATCCCATCATTCCATTATCCCTCTTTTTATTTTAAAATGATCCCTGAGCTTATAAAATTCCTCCCCCAACCCCCCAGCCCTCAACCGTATACTAATTATAATCAACCCCTAAATGATGTCCCTAAACCCAAGCCCAAACTTTACTGGGAGACGGGACTTTGTCCTCTAAAATTACTTCCAACTGTCATGAGGGCGACGTTCTTTCTGGGGGATCTGTAGGAGGAGCTGTGGGTTGCATTCTTGCCACCCTGCTCCCAGTCGCCTGGCTAGCTTATACCCCAAAATAACAACACACAAACTGTATTCATTTAAACACAGCCTAGCCCATTTCTATTAATGTGTGTAGCACCGAGTTGCGCTTACAGGGAAGATTCTAGCCTACATCCATCCTGGGTCGGAGCCTCATCACTTCTGCCCCTGAGAGCAGAGGCATGGCATCTGAACTCACTTCCTCTTCCTCCCAGCATTCTGTTCTGTTTACTCCACCCACCTAAAGGGTGGCCTATCAAATGGGCCAAGGCAGTTTCTTTATTAGCCAATGACCTTCCTCCATAGTTTCCCCTTTTTCTGTTTAAATAAAAAGGAAAGGCTTTAACTTTAACATAGCAAAATTACATATAACAAAACAGTTATAAAGCAAGAATTACAGTTACAATATTTATATCTACTTTATGTTTTATCATAACTATGGAAAACTATAACTATCTATATATTCTTTAACTCCATCAAAGAATCCAGAAGGATATAATATTACCTAATTAAATAAAAAAATAAGCAACTTCCAAAACTCTAGAAATGACAGAGACATCTCACTGCCTCGACAGTCACAAAGTTCTTTTTGTACTGCTGGGGCATCCATCTTTGGCCTTCAGGCCCATAGTATCCAAAGACATTTCCATGAAGCAGGAAATTTCAAAGGCAGTTCAGTCACTATCTGCTCTGTCCTGCAGAATGTCTTGCAGACTCTTTCATGAATCAGTAACCCCGAAAGATCATCTCACCTTTAGGCAAGTTCAGTAGTCCTGTCTCTGTAGATTCTCTGTGTCCAGTTTATGCAAGAGTCCAGGCAAGCAGATTCTTGCCCAAATGGCTATCAAACTCCATAAGGTGCCTCTTCGATGCCCATCTTCTTCTTGAAGTAGATTGGTGCTGCCAGGAGCAGACGTGTCTCATTTTCATGAAAAACACTAAGTTATTAGAACATTTAAAATGCCATATTCTGTAGCCTTTGAAAGATATGAAGTATGCCTATCAGAAATATATTCATGCACATCTAGAAAAGTCTAACTAACATGACTACAAACTTGACTATTATAGATGATTATCTATTAACAACCTATATACATTACATTTTTAAATTAACTACACATTCACAATATCTTAGTCAATATCAGAAATACATATACATATAACAAAATTGAACTTAAATTTATATCAATGAAGCAAAATTTATATCAATGTAAATTAATCATATCTATATCACATCCCCCTTTAAATGTAAAAGGACATTTATAAACAATATTTGGGAATATGGGCACAGTTATTTCTCTCCAAACAGCTTTGTGCTGAATGGGGGTGTTGTTATTCAGGTCTTTCATGGTATAACTTGTGTGCTAGATTCATCTCAGTCAGCAGTTGAGCAAAGTAATTTTTTGAGGGTGTTCACAGCAACCTTTCAGGAGGGCATGGTCCATTATACCATATTGGGATAGAAGCAATCCACAGGGTCTCATCTTCTGTGAAAACAAAAGAAGAACTTTTCCAAAGCATCATAACCCTAGATACAAATTTGGAAGTCAAGGTATTTTCAAAATATCTTGGATTAGTTCAGCAGCATTTATAAACAAATATCTTTTGGCAGCTGTTTCTCCTTCCTCAGCATTCAAACAATTCAAACAGAGCATAATAGCATACAGTATCAAGATTCTCTGTGTATTTTCCATCTTTGTGCAGCTTTGTTTTAACCTCTATTTCGTTTATTTTTACTTTTACTTTTTGAGACAGGTTCTCATATCTGGAGTAACTCTGTGGATCAGGCTGTCCTTGAACTCTCAGAGATCCACCTGTCTCTGCCTCCCAGGCATTCGGATTAAAGGTGTGTGCTACCACACCTTGAAGTTACAAAGGTCAATTTCCCTCTGCCTCTGAAGTGTTGGGATTAAAGTTGTGTACTACCACACCCAACTACTCTCTTTCTTCCTTTTTCTACTTTTAAGAACTTTAACTTTTAGCCTGCATATATTTTTAACACACTGTAAATCATTTAGAAGTTTTCTTTGTTTTTGACACTCTCGTTACTGTATCTATCTCTGTTTTTCTGACCACATGAACCTTTAAATTACTGAGCAATATGGGTATGACTAAAGCCGTGGCTTTGATGGCTAGATCCAGCCCATTCCTTAGCTTTCCAGCCTCATGGCGGAGGAACGGGCTGTAGCCATTTTAATTGCCACAAGTCTAAGTCTATGGCATTTCAAGGTCCCTGCCAGCAAGCAAGCTGCATCAGACAACACTCAAGTCCTCTTTCAGTAGTCGGCCCTCTTGCCTCAAACAGTCAGAGTTTGCCCTGGCAGGACAGCCCAGAAAGCCGGCATTTTAAAATGGCTCATCTTTTTTTCCTGCTACAGCTGAAAACTGAAAAGCATGCAGTCAGCTTTCTTCAACACCATTTAAGTGTTTTGTGGCAGAACCTTTTAAAAGAGGTGCAAGGTTTTGCAGCTGAAGCTGAGTCAGGAAGCCTCTCTTAGATGAGAGTGCTTACTTGCCTCTAGCAGGCAGAGGAGACCGAGAAGTTGATGCTACCAAGAAAACATGTTTTAATCTATTCTTTCCCAAGCTTTCTCAGGCTTTCTGTGGACTAAGTTATCCAGATCTGGGCACCATTCTGTAGGAGGAGCTGCGGGTTGAATTCTTGCCACCCTGCTCCCAGTCACCTGGCTAGCTTATACCCCAAAATAACAACACACAAACTGTATTCATTTAAACACTGCCTGGCCCATTTCTATTAATGTATGTAGCACCGAGTTGCGCTTACAGGGAAGATTCTAGCCTACATCCATCCTGGGTCGGAGCCTCATCACTTCTGCCCCTGAGAGCAGAGGCATGGCATCTGAGCTCACCGCCTCCTCCCAGCATTCTGTTCTGTTTACTCCACCCACCTAATGGCTGGCCTATCAAATGGGCCAAGGCAGTTTCTTTATTAGCCAATGACCTTCCTCCATCAGAGATTCTGTGAAAGTAAAATGATTGTTAAATTTCAAGATTAATGTCTTTTAAAGTTGCCAATTATCACATATTTGTGTACATTTTTTTCTTGGAGGTTTCTTATATTTGTTTAATATATAATCATTTTAGATACATCTGAATTGTACATTGACAAACTAAGCATTTGTAAGATTTATCACCAACATCTAAATTTTAAACATAAAATAAAGTGTAAAATTTCATACCTTTGACATTACTGAGACAAAGTACTAGTAGAACCTCATAAAATGAGTGTTTTTTATTGAATAATAAACTATCATATTATCTTTGTCCCCAATTGCCTATCTGACATTCATTATTTTGTATTGCTCTTCATTTTTATGCTTCCTATAAAAGAATCACTACAGCTGAAATCAAGACATATTTAATCTTTCACCTTTGTTCTTCCAATTGTTCCTGTATTGTTTCATGCCAAACTATATAACCTTACACTTTGCTTTAAATGTGTTATAGAAATTTCACTGTCTAATAATATTATTCCTCATCTGAATCTTCTTATCTCAGGTCATTTAAATCAGAGTACTCATAAACATGCCTAATTTCTTACTGTATGCTAAAGTCAGAATACTTTAAAAATAATGAGAACATTTAAGAAATCTTTACTTTCAAATCATGTATTTGTTCATTAAAACTAAAAGATAGAAATGAGAGAAAAGGCTTTTGAAAACTATTGTTACAAATTTCTGAATCTCCTCTTTGTTTTTCCAAAATAATCATAAATTTAAACTCTACAACAAATAAAATCTCAGAAATACCAAAACTTGTAGAATCAGATAGGGTTGTCTGCATCACTTAAAATTCTTTAATAAAAAAATTTAGTGAATCTCCCGTTATCTTCCTCTTACATTTTTCTGAAATCCTGTAGGCACAGTGCAGAAGGAGGAGAGGTTGAAAGGATGTCAAAGAAAATAGCAGAGGGCAGTTGAGTTCTTCAGGCAGTCAGAATTAAATCACTACCAAAAAAAAAACAAAGCATTGAACCCAAAATTCTGAATACCAGTCATGACTTGATTATTTTTAAACTTTGCTATAGAAAGGGGGCTAAAACTGTGTGTAGTCACAAGGGTGAATTCATGGAAGTACGTTATCTGGAGGAAAATCATTTGTATAGACATGACCCAGTACTTAAATGTGAAGGCAGCAGAGAGCAAGAATAGCTTAAGCACAAGATACAGTAGTCTCCTTACCTTCAGGCATTTGTTCTGAAACACTTCAACATTTGAAAGAAACTACAGATAACATCAACTCATAAAGTTTGATATATATATATATATACATATATATATATATATATGGATTTTATATACTTGACAAAATAATTTACTATCAGTAATAGTAACTAATAGTAAGTTAGAAAAAAATAACGGTGTAAAACAATAAAGTTATGTGAATGTGAGCTTTCCTAAAACATATTTATGTCATTTTATGGAGGAATGTTCTGAGAAGTGTCATCATTGTTTAACCACCATAGTGTGCACTTGCACAAACCCCAAATGTATATGTTCTGTATACCTAAGATATAGTGTATTTGCCTCACTGTACATTGGATACACACATCCATTATCATACACTAAACACTATAGCCAATTATAGCATGAAATTCAGTTCTGTGTCTATACTCTCTCCAATACTATTATGAATCAGACATGACAACCCATATTTGTAATCTTAGAACAGAGGGCCAGATCATCCTTGGCTACATAGTGAGTCTGAGGTCAGGCTGGGCTACAAAAGACACTAGTTGAGGAAACAAGGAGGTAAGTATAGAACTTAAAGTAGTTAGAGGGAGGAGTGGAGGATAATTATAATTAAAATATACTTTATGAAAATTTCGAAGAATTAATAAATCTATTTTTAAAAGGACAGGAATGCTAAAGAAGGAACAATAATTTTAAAATGAAGGTACAATACTTTAACATGTAGAGAAAATATATGAATTCATGAAAGATTTCCCCACAAATAACAAGAGAGTACAACAGTGACATGTTAACTGAATGAAACATCATAAAACAAACATTTTAGGGTAAGAAAATTATTAAAAATGGACAGGCTGAAACTGGAAATTAGTTAAAAATCAATCAATATTTGTTGAGTTAAAAAACATGTTTAATGTACTCATTAGAAATGAATGATAATTTATTAAACAAGCAGTTTATAAAACTGCTTTTAAAAAGCAAAAAGTTACTGAAGTTGAAATTCAATTAGAGAAATAAAAGTAAGAGAAAAATTGTTAAATTCAAAATCATAAAAGAAAGTCGAATATTTATGTTATTTATTTCACTGAAGGAGAAAAATCAATTAAAGGCCAATTGAGGGATAATAAGGAAACCTAATATAATAAAAAATTTTATATATATGTATGAAGGTGTTCTAAGTAAATATACCAATTAATGGGGAGACAGAGCACCCAACTGCGCATTTCCTATCACCAAATCAAAATTCCAATGCTGGGATTTGGTTACATCTAATTGAGTTACTGGCCAAATGGTTCCCATGGGAAAACAAACCAGGTTGTTGCTAAGATTATATGCTGCTCCTTACAAAATAACCATAATGCTCCATTATGGAAGATAACACCTACCCAACTCATCAATGTGGAAAAGTAAAGTTGGTGCCTATGTGATATCTTCACCCTATGTTCTAATGTCTTTGGTACAGGAAGGTACTCTTTCTCCGCATGCTACAAAACAAACAAACAAACAAAAACAAAAAACACAGAAATGCAAACACCAATCTATTCAAAAATCTTTTGGTTGACAATGGTGGCTTGCCTGCAAAATATGACAGTGGTGGCCAAAGCTTGTGGGAGTATCCAGCTGGTACATGATGAGACCTAATGTACACTCTATGAGATTGAACCCATACCTGACATATACCTCATGTGTGACCAGGGACCTACAGTAAAAACAAGTATCACTGCTCTTAAGAAAATAAAGTAGGAATAAAATGATACTTAATGATATTCTGCTATACTCACAGAATGTATACCTTGTTAAACAACCATCAGAGATGCTTCCTACTACAGCAGATGGGAAAAATACAGAAATCCACAGCCAATAATTATACAGACACAGAGAGAAAGAGTCCTTGGAACACTTAGAACTAAATGGGATGTCTCAATTAAATTTCTACCCTCAAAGGACTTAGGGAAACATATAGAGGAGAAGGTAAAAATAGTGAAAGAGCTGGAGAGGATAGAAGACACCAAGAAAATAAGGACCTCTAAACAAGTAGGATCTAATTTCATATCAACTCAACGAGATAGAGGAGACTTTCACAGGACCAGCATGGTTCTGCACAAGGTTCTCTAAGACTATGTATATATTATGGCATTTAGTTCAGAGTTTTGTAAGATTCCTAAGTGTGTGAAATAGAGGGTCTTTGTTTCTTGTACCTTCTCCTGGGTTCTTTTCTTGCTGTTTGTTTTGATAAAGTCCATTTTCTTACTTTTGTTTGGTTTGATTTGATATCGTAATTATCCTTAGAACCCTGTTTCTTTTCTTTACTTTTCTTTTACCTTTTTTTTTTTTGGCTTTTTGGTTTTTGTTTTGTTTTCAAGACAGGTTTCCTCTGTGAAACAGTTCTATTGTTTTATTTTCTAATGAGAGACAGAAAAGGATTGAATCTGTATTGGAAGAAAAGGGAGGAGGAACTAGGAGAAGTAGAGGGAGAAGAAACTATAATTAGAATATATTATGTGAGACAAAAATCTATTTTATTAAAAAGAAAATAATATAATTTAAATATTGATAGTTTAATTTGTCTTCATGTAAAGCAGAACTGAACATACAAAGGCTCTCTGTATAACATCCCCAAGACTTATTTAGTGAGATTTACTACATGGTATATTTAAAAATCAAACCTGTAAATGCTTTAATAGTTAATAAACAAGAAATTCTCAGAGCATTTATGTAGAATGTTGATGAAACTTAAAAAGCATAATAGTTATATTGTAAGTTTTTCAAAAACTAGAAAAAAGAAAAGGAAACAGTAGCATATTGTTTTCAAGAAAATTAAAGAAAGACAATGTTGAATGTCCAAAGGACCATAAAATTTCAAAATAACATTTTTGAAGTTTATTTATATGTAAAAGAAAAATACATTTTAAAAGGCATATTATTATCTCTTTAATTTCTTATAAACTTAAGCAAAAGGCAAAATTAAGGAAACTGTGGTGAGCGAAGTAGATCTGGTGGCTTGGAAATCTGACTGGTTGCATAGGGTCTTAAATTTAATGTGCTATGTTAATCGCTCTGTCAGGAAAATGGGAATTGGGGTTTTCCTTTGAAAGGGAAAGGGAGGTAACAGGGAATAGCAGAATACAAGTGATCTTATAGACAGCACATGAGAAATCAGGATGTTCTTTAGGAAAGGAGGAGAAAGTTAAACAAGGAGAATCAGAAAGTTGGATAAAATTACACTTTGGATATCTGAAAAATCTACAAGGAATAATTTAATTAACTATTTACCTAAAACATACAATGCACACAATTCAGAGTATAAATATACATAAGCAGTTTTAATGAACTTTTCTCATCTGTACTGACAGTGTTCCCCCCAAGAGCCAAAGATAACAAAACAAAATTCAAATACCAGATGAAAAAAAAGTCCACTTTTGAGTTCTTATGCAGAGCTGTCTTCAACCCTCATGAAGGAACCTTTTCTCAGCAACAGACAGAGACTGCTTTAGAAAAACAAAACCCATCAAAATGCAGAGGTGTCATGTGTAGTCCCAGTGGATATATATCTATCACATACTCCCAGACCGCAGTCGTGGGGAACACTCAGGCTCACTGGTTGTAAGAACCAGAGAATCAGGGAGTTTCCTGTGAGATTGTGTCTCCTAGTATCATCAGACCTGTAAAGTCTTGTCAACACAACAACCAAACAGCCCAAATGTGAGCAGACTAGAGACAAAGTGAAAGGGGGAAAAGTGAACAAGGCTTCAACCCTAAACAAAAAAAAAAAAACTGGCAAAGTTGGTCTTCCCCAGAGCATACCAACTGGCTGTCCAGAGCCAAATGATCATTTATAGTTGATCAACTTACTGTCATTTTCTCCATATTATCCAGCTCGTCTTATGTCAACTTGAGCATTCATCATTTTCCTATGAAGTTATTGATACAAACATGCTATTGAATTTATTGTACTATGAAGGCGTAAGTCACGAACAATGCCACACCAGTTTGGAGTTATGATTAATAGGGTGATATTTATTTAAAAAGGAAAAAACTTACAGACCACCGTCCCGGACAACAGCCATCT
The DNA here is from genome assembly GCA_902806775.1 of Microtus agrestis. Taxonomy (NCBI): domain Eukaryota; kingdom Metazoa; phylum Chordata; class Mammalia; order Rodentia; family Cricetidae; genus Microtus; species Microtus agrestis. Next base: position 44,384 of record CADCXT010002490.1, read on the forward strand.
GCTCAACGAGGAAGGGAGTCTAGTCTCCAGCGGAGCAGGAAGTGAAGAGAGAGTGGAAGGAAATAGCCACTTCTTTTAAAGGGAGAGAAACCACGCCCCAATGGGCTGGTATCTCAGCAGCTATTGGTTGGAGGGGCAGAAGGACCTCCCGCAACACCTCCCCCTTTGGTTTAAGCAAGAAAGTTCTAAACCTACTACAAAATTATATACAATAAGTACAAATATCCTATTCTAACTAGCTTAGGTCTTGTATAATAAATAACTTGGCAAAGTCATGAGAGAAAAGTAACTACATTTATGTAGTCTTCAACACCATCGAAGATCTGAGAAGGGAAATAATGTTACCTGATTAATTAGAAAGTTCAGTAAAACAACTTCCAAAACATGCAACAAATCACAGAGACAACTAGCTACCTGGGCAGTCACCCAAAGTCATGTTTGCAGCGTCGAAGCAACCAACTTTGGCTAAGGCCTAACATAACTGACATACCATTTTCAAAGGCAAGCAACTTTTCAAAACTATCTTACCCTGTCTTGGCAGGATATGTCAGTCCTGTTTTACCATTGATGCACGCTCTGTATCTCTGTCAGTGGTTGAGGTATGGGCATTTCTTTGCCCCAAGGCCAGTTCTGCCAAAAAAGAAAGGCTCCAGGTGGAGTGTCTTTGGTGTTCAACATTCTCTCGGGAATAGAGCGGTGTTGCCAGGAGCAATTGTGTCTCACTACCACAAAACTCTGAGTTAGATTAAAGGCCATTTTCTACAGCTCTTTGAAGAGGTTGAAGACCGTCTGTCTATACTGAGTATAATCTCTATATATTTAAAGAACCTGATTAGTCTAATTATAAATGACAAACTTAGATGACTATAATCTATATAATTCTCAATATCTATCTAACTTAAAGACTAAGACAATAAACGACTGTGAAACAAATGAGGACAATGACCTCCAAATATAAACAATGTACAAATATACATTGCAATATGGTAAATATATATCAATATACAAACAATATATGAGTATCTTAATCAGAGGTAGAAATGTACACTGCAATATGGTAAATATATACAATATATATATATATATATATATATCAATACAATATATGTCAATACATAAAAATGTTTTAAACAGAGGTAGAAACATGCATGCATACAATAGTCAATATAATTTAACTTTGTATCAATATACAAAAATCAATATCAATATATTTGTCTAAAAACAGTAACTCACAATTATAAATCTATTATCCCATCAATCCCTCTTTTTTTTTTCAATATGATCCCTGAGCTTATAAAATTCCTCCCTCAACCTCCCAACCCCTAAATGATGTCCCTAAACCCAGGGGCAAACTTTACTGGGAGAGGGGACGTCGTCCTCTAGAATTATAGTCCTGTAGGATTATTTGGTATACCTGTAATATGTTTTATATTATAATAGTCAAAACAGCGTTTCATTTTCTTAGATACATATGCTGGACCATTATCTGTCTTTATTTGTGCAGGTATACCCATGATGGCCATAACTTCCAATAAATGTGTGATTACTGAATCAGCCTTTTCTGAACTCAGGGCAGTAGCCCATTGAAAACCTGAATAAGTGTCTATGGTGTGGTGCACATATTTTAATTTACCAAATTCCATAAAGTGGAACACATCCATCTGCCAGATTTCATTTCTCTTAGTACCCTTTGGGTTACTCCCTGCAGGCAACGGTGTTTGATTATAGAAAGAACAAGTAGGACATCTCTTTATAATGTTTTTAGCTTGTTGCCAAGTAATGGAAAATTCTTTCTTTAGGCCTTTACTATTGACATGATGCTTTTTATGAAATTCTGAGGCCTGCAACACACTTCCAATCAATAATTGATCAAACTCAGTGTTGCCTTGGGCTAGAGGACCAGGCAGACCTGTATGGGACCGGATGTGTGTTATGTACATCGGACAAAGCCTGTTCCTGATTATGTCTTGTACCTGGATAAACAATGAAGTCAACTCTGTGTCATCTGGTATAAATTCAGCGGTTTCAATATGCAAGATAACTCTTTCTGCATATTGCGAATCTGTAACTATATTAAGAGGTTCTTTAAAATCCCTAGCACCATAAAAATGGCATATAATTCTGCCTTCTGGACAGAATTATAAGGGCTTTGCTCCACCTTACTCAATTCATCTGACTTGTAACCTGCTTTCCCTGATTTATTCGCATCAGTATAGAACGTACGGGCTCCAGTTATTGGAGCATCACGTACAATTTTAGGAAGAATCCAAGAAGTTCTCTTTATGAGGTTAAGTCTACCACTTTTGGGATAGTTGCTATTAATTTCTCCCAAAAAATTAGCACAAGCTCTTTGCCACGGTTCATTGTCTTCCCATAACTTTTTTATTTCTTCAGTAGTAAAAGGCACTATAATTTCTGCTGGGTCTATACCTGCTAGTTGACGAAGTCTCAGCTTACCTTTTATAATTAATTCAGAGACTTTTTCCACATAAGTTTTTAATTTTTTACTTGGTTTATTAGGTATAAATATCCACTCTAAAATAATATCTTCCCTCTGCATTAGAATCCCAGTAGGAGAAATTCTGGAAGGCAATATGACTAGGAATGCAGCTAAGATTTGGGTTCACCCTATCCACATGTGCCTCCTGTAATTTTTCCTCAATCATTGTCAGTTCCTTTTCTGCTTCAGCTGTCAGTTTTCTTGGACTATTCAAATCTTTATCACCATCTAAGGTTTTGTTTAAATGAACTATTAGATCAGGTGTTATCCCAACAGCTGGTCGTAGACTGGAAATATCTCCTAACAATCTTTGGAAGTCATTAAGAGTCTTTAACTGGTCTCTCCTAATTTGTGTCTTTTGCGTTTTAACTTTCTCTAACCCTATTCTGTAACCTAGGTAGTTAATAGAATTTCCTCTTTGAATCTTTTCAGGGGCAATTTGTAATCCCCACCTAGGCAAGACTTTCTTTACTTCTTCAAACATCCTTTCTAAAGTATCTTTATTTGAATCAGATAACAAGATGTCGTCCATGTAATGATAAATTATGGACTTGGGGAATTGTTTACGAATTATTTCCAATGGCTTACTTACAAAATATTGGCACAATGTAGGACTATTGAGCATACCCTGTGGGAGGACAGTCCATTGATATCTCCTATTAGGCTCAGAATTATTATAAGTAGGCACTGTGAAGGCAAATTTTTCTCTATCCTTTTCTTGTAACGGTATAGTGAAAAAAACAATCTTTCAAATCAAGAACTATAAGAGGCCATCCTTTTGGTAATAGAGAAGGCAAAGGAATCCCAGATTGTAGTGGGCCCATAGGTTGAATTACTTTGTTGACAGCTCTTAGATCTGTCACCATTCTCCATTTACCAGATTTCTTTTTTACAACAAACACAGGAGAATTCCAAGGGCTGGTTGATTCTTCAAAATGGTGAGCATCCAGTTGCTCTTGCACCAGCTGTTCCAATGCCTGCAATTTATCTTCAGCTAAAGGCCACTGTTTGATCCATATTGGCTTCTCAGTTAGCCATTTTAAAGGTAGGGCTGTTGCTACCTCTAAAGTTTGGTATTTGTTGTATGTTCTTGTACAGCCTGAATGGCTGGTGACCTTTTTCCATAATACCGCATCATATCTTTCCTAGAATTATGAGTTCCTGGAACTACAGGAATGTTAATCTGGGTATTCCATTGCTGTAGTAGGTCATGGCCCCATAAATTTATGGCAATATTGGCTATATATGGCCTTAGTCTTCCTATTTGCTCTTCGGGCCCTATGCATTCAACCCATCTTGTGCTTTGTTTTACACGAGATAGGGTTCCAATTTTAGAAACTGAACATCTACCTCTTTAAGAGGCCAATTTGGATGCCAGGATTCTGGAGTAATGATACTTACATCCGCACCTGTGTCTAATAAGCCTTCAATAAAAGTGCCATTTATACAGACTCTTAGCTTTGGTCTTCGATTGTTAATAGAAGTCTGCCAAAATATACGTTTACTCTGTCCTACTGGGTTTTTTGACTCATCCTCCACGCGTAATTCATCATTTAGACCAGTATTACTTTTTACAGCAGAAATTGGAGCTTTTGATTTTCTTGGTGAGGCACGTTCTCCACTGTGACTGGGAATGACTGGGCCACTGTTGGCTTGGGGGCCTGCGAGAGGCCCCTCAAGGAGTTTCCTGGTGGTATCGGGTTGCCTTGTTTGTCTGTTGGTGACCTGTATTCGTTGGACCAATGTCGGCCTTTACCGCATCACCTACATATACCTGAAGGCCTAGGTCTCCTATTTTTGTCATTCCCAGAGGAGACATTATTCCTAGAAATTCTGTGCCTGCAATCCCTTTTCAGATGTCCTAGTTTACCACAATTAAAACACCTGACAGTTTGATGTCTCCTCATTGCTGTGGAAACTGCTTCTCCTACCCAAGATTCATCATTATAGCTAAACGCCTCAACATTCACCATATGCTGAATCCATTCATCCATAGGTGCTGATCTAGACTTTAAAGGCCCAATTGTCTTTTTGCATTCTATGTTTTCATTCTCAAAAGCTAGAGATTCAAGAAGTATTCGTCTAGATTCTGGGTCTGTTACCCCTATGTCCAGAGCCTTAATTAATCTTTGCAAAAAGTCAATAAAGGGTTCTCTCTGTCCCTGCCTAATTCTTGTATATGATTCAACCCTTTTTCCTGGATTTTGTATCCTATTCCAAGCATTTAAAGCTGCTTGGTGACATAGACACAGTACTTCATCGTCATAAAGAGCTTGGACCTGTGGATCAGCATATTCTCCTGCACCAAGAATTTGATCTTGGGAAACCTCAATACCTTTTGCTCTTCCTTGTTGTTCCATATGTTTGGATTCTTCTCTGAAATAAATTCCAAACATCAAGGAAGGTCCCTTATCTAAAACTGCAGACACTAACTGATGGAAATCATAGGGGGTAGCTCTAGCATTAGAAGCCCAAGTCCTTATCATTTCCTTTACATATGCATTTTGCAAGCCAAAATTAATAATAGCCTGCTTAATTTCTTTTAGATCATTCATTGCTATTGGTGTCCATCTAGCTTCTCTGACTCCCTTTGAGCCTTTAGAAGTTGACGCTTTGTCAGAATTAAGTATAGGGTATGCTGCTAAAACCTTGTGTAAGCCAGTTCTAATAGCTGGTGTTGGCATTGGATCCTGTCCTTGTGCCTTATTACTCTGTTCACCAGCTCCAATAATTTCTTCAATCATTTCAAGTCTTTTTATTATTGACTCTTTTGAATCCTGAATCTCCTGACCTACATGAGTTTCTAGTAAAGATAGTATGGTTCTTAGGAGTGCCATATTCTTCCTAAGTGATAGACTATTCAAAAGAATACTAAAACCTAGTAGCCAGTAAATTAAGTTATCCTCATAGTCATATAAACCTTGCATGATAAGACCCATTGTATTGGTAGCCCAAACAGTTAAATTCATGTTGGAAACGAAATCTCCCATATTACCTATTATCCAGCTGGCCTCGAACTCACCGAAATCAGCCTGTCTCTGCTTCACGAGTTCTGGGATTAAAGGCTTGCACCACCACCGCCTGGCCGGCCTCGAACTCACAGAGATCCGTCTGCCTCTGCCTCCCGAGTGCTGGGATTAAAGGCCTATGCCACCACTGCCCAGTCGGCCTCAGAGATAGTCCTGCCTCTCTGGATATTATGGGCCTGAAGGCCGAGTGTATCTCGGACTCGGCACTGGGGCCTAAGTCACGAACTAAACAAAAAATGGTGTACACGGAACCATAAACCCAGAATCCAGGGGTAGAGAAGAGTAATCCGGAAGCCGTGTATGCCTCCACGTGACAGAGTCACCCTGAGGAGTTGCAGCTTCTGCAACCAGCAACCACGTGCTCTGGTTCGCACCACTCAAGAGCTGTACTTGCAAGGGAGATTTAAAAACAACTCAGAAAAGAGTAAACCACGCAGGCAGAGATTACGCGGGCCTGTGGAGTTTAAATCCACGTGGGGAGGCAGAATAGGGTGCATGGGGACTTGAAGTCAATCTGAGGTGTCTAAAATACATAAAGAACTGCAGCAAGAAAAGCCAGTGTGTGATAATTTATATTAAACTGCTGTCTCCATGCACAAGGCACAGGTCACACAGCCGCCTCAAGGCACAGGCCGCAGCTGAGGAAGGGAGGGCTTGCGCCCAGCCGAACTCGCGGCCAGCAGCTGAGCGGGGTAAGGAGAGGTCCTAAAAGCCAAACGTTCGGGCGCCAAAATGAAGGCGTAAGTCACGAACAATGCCACACCAGTTTGGAGTTATGATTAATAGGGTGTTATTTATTTAAAAAGGAAAAAACTTACAGACCACCATCCCGGACAACAGCCATCTGCGCAATGAGGAAGGGAGTCTAGTCTGCAGTGGAGCAGGAAGTGAAGAGAGAGTGGAAGGAAATAGCCGCTTCTTTTAAAGGGAGAGAAACCACGCCCCAATGGGCTGGTATCTCAGCAGCTATTTGTTGGAGGGGCGGAAGGACCTCCCGCAACAGTACTATAACTTTTCAAACTATAATTTTTTTATATCATTGCATATTTCATTTATTTGTTTGGCAAATTAAATGCTCTTGAATTATGTTTTGGATGGGTTAGCATAACTTTGTCATTTAGAGTTATTTGATATTTGTGTACTTTATTCATTTTTTTTAATTTTTGCTTTGTTTTTTCTTTTTTGGAACCAAATTGTTTTTTTTTCTTTATTGTTCTGGTAATAATTTTGCAAATTTCTGTCCCGATTTCATAAATCAATTCATTTTTAGTTTTATGGGTTTTATTTCATGATTATGTTAACAATTTATGAAAGTTTTAAATAATTTTAAAATATTTACTATACAGTTACTTATACATTAAAGTATTCCTTGAAAATCTGTTTTAGCTGTATTCCATTGAGCCTGGATATGTGATAATTTCTATTTTGTTCACACAAAATATTTCTTCTTTTTTAAAAGAGTTCTTTGGTCCACTGGTAACTTAGAAGTGCTATTGTTAAATTTTGAATTGTTTCTGATTTTTATGTTTTTTTTCTTTTATTACAGATTTCAAATATTATCCCATGAGGATCAATTAATATACTTGGTCATAATTTAGTTCATATAACATTATGACAATTATTTTGCAGCCAACATAAATTCTAATATTTAGAATGCTTCAGAAGCATTTGTGATTAATGTGTATTTTTGGTAGATTGAATGTTATGTAAGTTATACTAACATTTCTATTTTTCCTGAATTTTGACTAATTTTTCAAAGGTTATTGAGGATAGAGTATTGAAATATGAAACTATTAGTGTCAAACCCTCTATTGATTAAATGCTGTAGTTTGTACTATAGCACATAATATATAGTTATATATGTTTACAATAATTACATATTATAAATATAAACATTATTATCATATTAATTTTAGTATAAATTCTGACAAATGTATAAACCAAATCCCAGCATTGGAATTTTGATTTTCTTTGTAACATATAGGTATTGTTAAATTCCTCACCATGTTATTTTTTATGGATAAATTGAAATTTATTATGGAAAAGCAGAAATAGATATAGAATTTAGTATATGTTTAGAAAAATCACCCAAGACTTTCTTTATTCCTACCAATAACAGATAACTGAGGCTCACAAGTAATTTCTCAAGTAATGGTTGAACATAGACCATAGGATAATGGCTAATATTTTTCTATTTCCTCTAGAATATGTTCTGTGGTCTTTCATCTCAGCCATCATTTTCCATACATCACAAAAGAAAATATTAATTTGAAGATGCTAAGAATCATGCTTAATCCTTTGCAAGAACAAATACATTTTATACTGAGCCTACTCTATAACTCTGCAAAAAGAGTCTTATACATAGCCATTAGAGAAAACACACTGCATACAGAAAAAAAATGTTATTGATAATACTTTTTTAATAGAATACAGAAAATAAGAGGTGAGTACAGTATTATCTTTAAGGAATATAAAAAATAAACCTAGAAGTTTATACTAGTGACAATATTTCAAAAACAATAATGGACTAAGCAATTTTAGTTGTACAGTATCAAAAGCGTTTGCCTATCACATATCTATATGGACAGAAAAGGACCCTGTAGTAATCCTTCCAGTAGAAATCAAATGACACCATATTGAAACAGAGAATTATATAAAGTAGTAAAGACCATTATAAATAGTAATTAGATGAATAAGGATAAGGCATTTTCTGCATTATTTATTATTTTAATAGACAATATATTCCTTAAAAATGAATGACTATGTAATGAAATACATGTTACATATATGAAAATCATGTGTCACACTAGCATAAAGGCATAATTTGTTATATTTCAGATTTCTTATATTGCATGTAAAGTGACAAATTTGAAGATAAACTAGGGTAAATAAATATGTGTTAAAACTGTTAACCACAGAGTATCTATGAAAACATCAGTTATATTTCATATGCAAAAATGGATGTAAATACAAATTTTAAAAATGCTCTGTCTAAAGGCAACCAAAAAAGTAAAAATGATTAAATGGAAATGTTTGACTGGATGAAGAGAAAACAAAGAGAATGATGACTATTTTGATGCAATAAATTCTGAAGAAGCTATATTTCAGACTCTGTATTGTTCAAAATGGAAAAATATTGGAAAAGATATTTCTTTACAGAGATACAGGGTATTTCTTTTAAGGAACCAACATTAGAGGGCTCATACCAGAACTTGCACCATATTTGGGCCTGTAAGTTCTAAACATGTTAGTAAAACAGAATTGTATCCTATTTTTAATATGAAGTTTTAAAGAAGCTCAGGTAATTCTTAGCAGGTAAAATGAGATGATGAGTTAGAAGAGCATCAAGCCATGGAGATAATTTGGATTTTCAGATATATGTCATCCAAATACAAGGCATGTTAAGCCTAAATCACTTAGTTTAATTAAATCAAGTCCTATGCCATATTTTTTCCTGAAGAGATTTTTTTTCTGAAAGTATAAATCCAATTAGGCTACCATTTTATCTTCAAGAAAAAAATAAATCATAACATTATTTATGTGGAACCTCTATGAAGAGACAGACAATAGATGGATAATTGCTTATTCACTCTCAGTATCTAACGTGAAAGTATTCCATAGAAATTTTTGCTGTTTTTATTTTTTTCTTTGGGAGCTTCAGGCATTTATGCAATGGTGACCCTATTCATCAACCTCTCTACTTCTCTTTTCACTTCTCCCTAGGACTCCCCATCACATCTCTCTCCAAACTTCATCAATCCCATAAATAGTACAATATAATTTGGTTGCTAATGCTATTTGGTAGCATGAGGCTGCTTGTTGGTTCCTGGCTGCTCAGTCCCAAAATAATCACACAGAAACTGTGATAATTAAATCACTGCTTGGCCCATTAGCTATAGCTTCTTATTGGTTAACTCTTACATATTAATTTAACCCATTTCTATTAAACTTTGTATTGCCACATGACTGTGGCTTACTGCCTAAAGTTCTGGCGTCTATCTCTGGTAGGACTACATGGCTTCTCTCTGATTCCACCTTTTTTTCTCCCAGTATTAAGTTTAGTTTTCCCTGCCTACCTCTATTCTTTTGCCCTATCAGGCCAAGCCAGTTTTCTTTGTTACTTAACCAATGGTATTCACAGCATGCAAAGGGAAATCCCACATCACTATTCAATTATTAGTTTCATTTTATTTATTTCTCCTTGATATTATAAATATAAAAGTTCACACTTCCCTCCCTCCATCCAAATTTTCCCATCTATCACTCTTTCAAAATTTTTTTCATTAATTTTTATGGCTGTTGTTGTTGGTGGTGTTGGTAGTGTTGATTTTGGTGCTGTTAGTGGTGTGTATGTGTGTGTGTGTGTGGTGTGTTTCTGTGTGTATATTGCTAAATAAATAAGCAATCTTCTCTGTGTGTATAATATTACATGTATGTATGTTTTCTCGGCTATTAGATTCGATGAACAACTGCAGCACTTTTCTTTTGGGTGACTATTTCTACCATACTCTTGCTTAATTGCCTATAGTTCTTTGTGTATGGTTGAAGTTTCATGGACTTTCTCTGTCCACTTTAACACATCATTTTCTTTTGTTCTTGTTCAGTACTCTTTGGGACTTTCACTCATAATGAGAATTTATAGGTACAGCCTCTAATATTACTTGGGGAGACAGTCTCACAGAAAATTCCTTTGACTTTTATAATTATGCTATAAAATCCTCTTCAATGAACAATTTTGTAGATGTATCCATTGTAACTGGATTCTACAACTCAGTGTTTTCTTTTTTTTTTTTTTGTGGCAGCCATTATTTGTTGCAAAAATAATTTCTTGATAAGGAGTAAAGACTACACTTATCTGTGGGTATAATGATTACTATATGGAATATAGTTATAGATTATGCTGGTTTAATAAATTGGTAGCATTGTCAGCCCAGATGGGAAAAAAAATTAAAAAAAATATATGTATACATATACAGAAACTTATGTGTACTATTCTTCTTTTTTAAGTTAGATCATGAATAGTATGATTACTTCTTTATTTAGCTATCCCTACCATTATTTTACCCTCTTCTTCTGTATTTATTAGCTTCAAGGAAGTTTAGATATGGCTCAAACTGGCTTAAAGAAAAACTCATTTGTTCTTTTATAATACATAAAATCCCAAGTTCACAGGTAGAGAATGATCACAAACTAGACTGAATTAAATTTGAATTGTCATATCTGTGAAGTAATGTTAACTCTAATTGCAACTATGCTATATAGTTGCTAGTTTCACTTTGAAAAAGAAAACAGATAATTTTTATCCAATACACTTTGTAATCTGTGAAACGAAATAAATTACTTTTCTTATTATACAAGGAGAAGTACTTAATCTATAATAGAATGATTAGGAATTCAAGGTCATCCTCAGCAAAATATGTGTGTGAAAGAGAGAGGGATTTCAGAGAGAGAGAGAGAGAGAGAGAGAGAGAGAGAGAGAGAGAGAGAGAGAGAGAACCAATTGAAATAACTTGTTCTGATGATACAATTAGATTTTTTGGGATATATGCTAATGTTACTTTTATTAAGGTAAAAAGAAAAGATTACCAGTCTACACTTGTATATGATTATAGAGGTTTGAATGATAATGGCCCTCATAGACTCAGATAATTAAATATTTGATATTAGTTGGTGGATAATTTAGAATGGATTATGAGGTATGGCCTTTTTAAAGGAGGTATATAATGGAGGGTGGATATTGAACTTTCAAAGCCAACACAAAGCCCAATCTTGTTTGTTTTCTCTGACTCCTGCGTTCTGATCAAGATGTAAGTAAGCTCTTAGCTACTTTTCTAATTCCAACCCTGCTGACTATTATGTTCCCTGCCATAATGGTCATGGAACTCTAAGCAAGTCTCTAACTAAAAGCCTTCTTTTATAAGTTTCCTTAATAGTGGTATTTGTTCACATCAATACAACAGTAACTAAAACAATAAAACAGTTGAGAATGATTAAGAAAAAAAAACTCACATTAACTTATAGAACATGTTAAGGAATCAAAGCACAACAACCAATATGATACTATAAAATTTCAAAATATTGCATTGCAATATTTTATATACCTAAGGTTGTACTATGGTTCTAATTAGTTTTCCATTTATGTTATAGTACATAAACTCACTAAAACTAAATTAAATTAATGTAAATATTCTCAGAATAACAAGACCAGAAGTTACAAGTTAATTTTTAATGTCAGGTGCTGAGAAAATAAAAAGATGACAAATGTTATTTTTTTTCAAATTTGCTATATTTATTTTTACACAACTGATGTTCTAGTATTTTTTACCATTTAATTTTTTTATCTTGACTACTGTGTTTTTTACAATCTCTGTTTGAATATATCTTTGTTATGCCATGAAACTACAAACTTCTGTTATTTTCTATGATTTTTGTGTAAAAATAATGGTTAATGTTATAAACCAACTGAGTAGATAAAAGTTATCCAGTAAGTTGGTTAAATGTCATTTGTGTGTAGGTTTCTGAGGTTGGTTACATAGAAGACAAGTTTATTGCTGAGTTTGAGGTCAGCCTGGTTTATAATAACTAGTTCCCAGAAGGCTCCAAAGCTACAGAGAAACCTTATCTTGAAAAACAACAAAACAAACTAAACAAAACGCATGCCCTCCCAAAAGACATGTCTGTTCCTGGCAGCACCAATGTACTTCTTAGATAATGATGAGTATGGAAGAGTCTCTACATGGAGTTTGCTTTCTTTGCAGGAAAAGTAAGCCACTGGACAGGAAAGTTCTCTTGCCTTGATGTATATGCTGTCTAAATTGGACAAGCAGGACACAAACGTGTGTTACTACAAAAACTTGCCCAAACGAAGTGGGACAAGAATTAGAAATTTTCATTACATTGTTAAATGAGGTGTATAGGTAAAATAGCATGAAACATTAAAACTAGTAGTTTGTTTTAAAATGTAGATTCAATAATCTATCTTTTTATTGTATCATATCTGCAGCCCCCTTTTTCATTTTAAAACGAGAACTCTCAGTCTAATCTTCTTTGTTCATCTTCCCTTCTGAACAAAACCAATAACAAATATAACCACCAACCCTAAACAATGGCAACTATTCATAACCATTGAATGACAAAAAAGATGACTCACTCTACCTCTTGGAAATGTGGAATGATATTCCTAAATTTACTTCCTGCTGTCTTGGGGCGAAAACATCTTTGCAAGATCTTGAAAAGAAATATTTGTTTTTTTTTCAAGTCCTGGAAGAGGTAGGTTTATCATTTGTTGTGCAGTATTTGCATAATTGGAAAGTGCAAGGCTTGTTTCAAGTCCTGGCTAAAGTACTGATTCATTTCAGCTAGTGAAAGCAAAATTGCTCTGAGTAATTTGTAGTACAAAGCCAATCTTTAGGATGTGTTTTTCAGCTTAATGGTGTGAACATGGTCTTCCCTTAAGAGTTCTCAATTTTCTCACAAAATCTGTCCCTGATGATGATGTAAGACTTATTTCTCCTGTGTAGAACAGAAAATGTCTGAGTGGATTTCAAGGCAGTTACTGAGTTTGGCAGTAGCCTGAGAAGGGTTGTTCAGGGAAAGCTCACCAAGAGAGAGGAAAGAAAATCTAGCCAGTAAGACAGTGACTCCAGTCATGATGCCCTTCAATTGAAGAATGGATGAAGAAAGTATGGAATATATACATATTAGAGTACTACTCAGCAGTAAAACACAAGGACTTCTTGAAGTTTGCAGGCAAATGGATGGAAATTGAAAACACTACCCTGAGTGAGGTAAGCCAGACCCAAAAAGAGGAACATGGGATGTACTCACTCATATTTGGTTTCTAGCCATAAATAAAGGTCATTGAGCCTATAATTCGGGCTCTTCGAGAAGCCAAATGAGAAGGAGAACCCAAAGAAAAACATATAGGCATCCTCCTGAATATTAACCTTCATCAGGCGATGAAAGGAGACCAAGACAGAGACCCACATTGGAGCACCAGAATGAAATCTCAAGGTCCAAGTCAAGAGCGGAAGGAGAAAGAACACGAGCAGGGAGCTCAGGACCACGAGGGGTGCACCCACACACTGAGGCAGTGGGGATGTTCTGTCAGGAACTCACCAAGGCCAGCTGGCCTGGGTCTAAAAAAGCCTGGGTTAAAACCGGTCTCGCTGAACATAGTGGACAATGAGGACTACTGAGACCTCAAGAACAATGGCAATGGGTTTTTGATCCTACTGCACCTATTGGCTTTGTGGGAGCCTAGGCAGTTTGGATGCTCACCTTACTAGACCTGGATAGAGGTGGGTGGTCCTTGGACTTCCCACAGGTCAGGGAATCCTGATTGCTCTTTGGGCGGTCGAGGAAGTGTGATTTGATTGGGGGAGGGGGAGGGAAGGGGGGGCGGCGGTGGGGAAGAGACAGAAATCTTTAATAAATAAATTAAAAAAAGAAAATATGCTAATCTTAAAAACACCAGCGACATTCAAAGTCCCAGATTTGAATATTAACTGCCTTCTTACATGGATTTTCCTCAGAGGAAATTAAAGTTAAAAATTAAATCTGCATGCAAATTAATCCAAAGATTTCAGAGGTCAACAGAATCAAAGTCCAAAATCTCGCTCTTATGTTCTTGGGACTTGAAAATGCAAAGAAACTGAAGTAGATACAAACTTTAGCCCCCTTGGGTTCTTGCTCTGCCCTGTCTCGGCTGCGAGGGTTGGGCTGTAGGTAGCCCTGGGCAGGAGCCTCAACCTTGCTCATTCTCCATGGCACAGAGAGAAGTCTTGAAGGATTTTAGAGGATATATACCTCTTCACTCTTTCTTCTGTTTAAAGATTTTACAGTACACTAAAGAGTCTCACAGCCTTGAACTAAACCTACCACATCTAGAAAATAAACTAATATGATCTAGACGAAAAAAAAAAAGCAACAGAGAAGTGTTTTTTTTTCATGAGTTCATACCCCAAAGGTTTTGTGCCAAATATAGCATAGGTAATAAAATCCTAGAGACAGATATTGGGGTTCAAGTTAAAAAATCAGAGAAGCAAAGCAGAGGACCACTAAAGAACTGTTACCTCTATGAAATCTTCAGAATGAAAAGAGCAAATTTCTATCCTGTCCTGCTAATTAGTGTATCTGCTAGGATTAAAGGTGTTTTCCACCATTGCCTGCCCTTTACGACAGTCTTTTGTGGCTAGATTTATTCTCTGATTTTCAAGAAAGTTTTATTTGTTACATCATAAACAAAATATCACCACATACAGATATGGTACAAGATAGAGAGCTCTCATGTCAAAGAGGATAATAAACAGTTTATTCTACATTCAAATATGAGTGATCAATCTTAGGACATTAAATTCATGTTACCCCAAATTTCAAGTTCTAATGTAGTAACAGTCTAAAAAATTTTACAGCAACAGAGTCAAAAAATAATAAATCAAGACAGTTTTCAAATTCAGTGATCGAAACATCAATTAGAAGATTTACATAAAAGTAGAGAAATCTCACTTATGTTGGCAGACATTCTTAGCCATTTTTGGTGAAAGCTAGTTATTTGTTAATACATTTGATAAGGTTTTACCTACTTATTAGAATGATGTTATTTCAGAAACAAATTTGGGCAAGAAATGGCTATGTAGGGTAGCTAAAGATAACACAAGGGAAAATATAACCTTATTTGGAAGCAGCGGGAACTTTCCTCTCCATAATCGCTAAAATTCTAATTGGTTATTCAGCTTATAGAAGGTTCAATGTAGAGTCATTATTTCCATGAAATTTTACTCACATGACTATATCATGTATGGTTTTAGTCACATGATTATAGCATGTTTGTGGAATTGCAATGCTAAAACAAACTAAAGTGATTTATAGATATTATATGAAAAAATCCTTATATCCATGGAGAGAGTACATATATGTATATATGTGTGTATAAGTATATATGTATATACGGATACATTTATATACGTATATATGTGCATATCTGATGGACTAAATTTGTGAGCTAATAGGTTTTACATATGCTTCTGATTTTATTGAAATTAGGAATAGGTTAGTGAAATCAATATTTGAAGAATAACGTATGGTAAGAATTTCATACATAGAAATTGCTCAGAGAAATTTACACTGTATTGGAAGTGATGACAACATTAGCAAGGGAAAGACCATGAATTCTCCTGGGTCACCTCCTATCTATATTATCCAAAATCTTAAAATCTTCTATTTAAAATCATATTTTCATCAGTGTAAATGCATTTGAATATTTCTCAACACATAAACTGATAGAAAGAAGTGAAATGATTTTTAATTGCCCATTGGACTGACTTTACAATTAACAAAACCAACAAGAGTCAGCATTTAGCCACTTTCATTTTCAAGATAAAAAAATAACTCAAAAACTTTAAATTCTCTCTCAATACATTACATATGTATTTTTTGAGGTACTTCAAATTGCTTATTGGTAGCATATAGTTCTCTCAATAAATGATAATTTTAGTATATTACACATAGTGAACTAATTGTTTTAGAAATCAGAGAACAAATTTTTTCAGTTTAAATTAATCTTATGTAATTGTAGGGTACAACTTTTTGTGTACTTTGCTCACAGAAGAGCAAAGAGTAACAGCCGATTATGAATGTTTTAAGGTAACTTTCATCTGAAAGCTGAAACAATATAAATGTATGTCACAGTGTTCAGTACTCGTGTTTCTTTATAGATTTAATTTAACAAATAAGGAACTGGAGAGCTCTGCAGTTAAACACACTTGATGTTCTTTCAGAAGACTTCAGTTTTGTTTTTAGTACCAACATGGCAGCTCACAACCATTTCTTTAGGTTCCTAACGATCATTTCCCCAGTTCCTCAAGATCAGGTGTCTGAGTCTACTCTCCATAGCCCCAAGTTACAAGCATAAGACATAAACATACATACATAAAGCAAAACCTTCATATACATAAAATATACCAAATATTACATTTTTGATGTTATCTTGCAATCACATAGTGCATAATGTTTTGAGAACCAGTAAACATTTTTTCATATTTCAAATTTACTTAAAGGTAATATTGACAGTTGATCTCATTTCATATTTAACCACTTACATCTAAGATAAATTTTTCTTTGTTCAATTACTTTAGCCTTCAAGCCAGATTGTAGATGAATTTTCCTTCAAATGAAAGGTGCCTTTGCCCTTTTTTTTTCTTTTAAAAACACCACAGATAGAACTTTAAAATTTGTCACATACCATTTAGTGATACATACTGGCAACATAGTATTTATGAAAAATAACAGAATAAAATATTTCAATATAAAGGTGTTTTAGTGAATTTCATGTAGATATGCCAATTAAAATCCCTGACTACATATAGTTTACATACCATTACAGTTTAAAATTTTGTATAAATTCAACAAAGTTAAGGCTGGGAAGGATCAGAAAAATCTTTATAAAGCAAGTTCTATTTTAGCTCTTTCCTCAACTATGATCATAAGCACAAAAAGTACAGATAAAGCTGATGTGGGATTTCCCTCTGTATGCTATAAATACCATTGGTTAATAAAGAATTTTCTTTGGACCTATTGCAGTAGAGAATAGAGAAAGGTGTGAATTCCGAGCAGATGGATGAGTAGAGAGTAGGTGGAACCAAGGGGAAGCCATGTAGCTACCTCAGAAGACAGATAACTGATGCTGACTGGAACCTTAACATTAGGCCATAACCCAATTGCAATACAAAGAATAATAGAAATGGGTTAATTAAGTTGTAAGAGCTAGCTAGAAATATGTTTAAGGTATTGGCCAAGCAGTATTGTAATTAATAGAGTTTCTGTGTGATTATTTGAGTCTGTGTGGCTAGGGAAGGAATAAGCAGCCTCCTCCAATAAAAAGTATTTCAAGCATACAGAAATTTAATTGCAGACATTCTGAGGAGGGTTTCTCCTTATCTCTGTCCCTTCTCCTTTAGATCTGACACCATGGTTGACTCTGACTGGTGCTCTCCACGTAATAACTACCTGCCTTCATATAAGAGAAAGGGGGATCTGTTGGGACCCGTTTCCCCCTAAAAATCATTACAGGAACCATCACCCTGGGGAGTCTGCAGGGAACCCCACACCCATAATTGTGCTAAGAATAGTTCTATCGCCCCAAACCCAATTAAAGCTGTTAATGGAAAAAAAAGAAATAATCTCCATGTAACTATATAATAGCTAAAAGATTAGTGTGATATGATACAAAGCTAGTGAATTTGACAAACACAAGAATCATGAAGTCTTTTGTGTGTCACATTGTGAGATTTACCCCTCATTTTAAGATCAGAGTTGAACAAATAGCATAATTTTAAAGCACTCTGAGAATTCTCGTTCATTGGTTCTGAGTGTTCCTCAAAGTAAAATGAACTAAAGGTTTGTCTTTTTAAGGACTACTATGGGGATGCTGTGAAACTCTCAAGAGATGAGAGCTAGTGGGATGTCTTTTAATCTTTTAGATGTGCCTTTTAAAAATTTATCAGTGTTAGTCTTTTCTTATTTCACTCTTTAATTCTCAGTTTTGCTACATGTATTTTTTTCTCTTCCACATTATCTGTCATCATGTGTCAAACAATACACCAACTTATCATAGACTGAAATACATGAAATTTTGAGCCAAAGTAAATCATTCTCTTTAGAAGTTGGTCATTTTGTATTTGTTACAGTAACATCTAAATAACACAGAATATTTCCATTCAAAAGTGGGTTGTGGAAAATCCAATGAAACTATTATATAGTAGGTTTTAGTAAAGCTCTAGAGAACCATGCTTGAAAAATCCAACAATGTTGTAATTGCAGCTTAGTAGGTGATTCTGGTGAGTGTTAAAAATATCAGAGTACTAATGGAATATAGTCAGCAAAGATAATGTACTTAAGGTTTCAGATGAAAAAAACAAACAGTATTATGAAATATACAACTGAAATAGTGGGCAAATTAGGATCCTTGAATATAACCGAGTCTTTCTTACCAGAGGCAAGCCTAAAACTAGGGGAATCTCAAGGTTCAGGACAATCAATGACTACAAATGTCATAACAGATAAGTGAATTTTAGCTTCTTTGTGAATGGAAGGAATGAATAAAATAGACAATAAAAAATGAGTTTCAGAAAGAGGGTCCTTATGGAGTTTGATAGACATTTGGTCAAGAAACTGCTCTTTCCTGGATTGTTGCATAAAATGGACACAAAGAACCCACAGAGAGAGGACTGCTAAACTTGCTTAAAGGTGAAATGATCCTTTTCTATGTGGATATTTTGGGGACACAACTCGCTCCTCATACTACACGGGAGCTTTAGAGAAAGGATGTAAGCAGAGCTCCCATATAGTGGGAGCAGTCTCAAGAATGGTTTGCCCCACATTGTCCCATTCAGTGGGTAAATATGGTTTTATTGAATTGAGGCATTGGGAGGTGGGGTAAGAAGAGTCCAGTTGCCCCATCAATGTGATGCTGTGCCACCCACTGCAGGGTTTGCAATCAAGTTTCAGCATATATTCATGTAGCAAGAAAGGCTTAAGGAAAAGACACATCAAGGAAAAGAGGAGTGTGCGTTTCTACAAATTTCAAACCTAAAGAAGATTAAAAGAGCAAAATATTCAATTACATATAAGGACTTTTGAAGGTATTCTCTAACATGAAGGGTCCTGTTTGTTGTTGGGGTGTTTTGGCCCTCCCGGTACCCGACAACTGTTTAGCTCCAGAGAAAATCACACATAGGTCTCCATAAATTATAAGCTGATTGGCCCATTAGCTCTAGCCTCTCACTGGCTAACTCTCACATCTTGATTAACCCATTTTTCTGATCTATGTTAGTCATGTGGTTCAGAACCTTTTTTCAGTGGGGCAGATCACATCCTGCCACTTCAGTGGTCTAGGCAGGAGAGGGAGGAATCAACTTCCATTTTTCCCAGAATTCTCCTGTTCTCATTACATCATTTCTACTTCCTATCTGGTTTTCCCACCTATATTTCCTACCTGGCCAATCAGTGTTAATTTAAAACATGATTGACAGATTACAGACAATTCTCCTGCACCAGTATTCAGTGATGACTCAGATTTTCTCAATCAAATAAAAGCACCCCTAGAAATCCCAAGACCCTGCATTCATCTGAGCGGAAGCTAAAAGTAATTATTTACTATCTGAAAAAGACAAACCACTGGAGAGGAATCCGGTGTTATTTGACCTGGGCCCATAAGTCTTTGCAGTATCAAGATAACAAGAAACAAAGAAAAAAAAAGGCCAGGAGATGGTTAAAAAGAAAAGTATTCAGAAAATTGGAGGACTTAATGAATCTGAAAAACTATGAAATCAGAACACTGAAGTAGGAATCACTAAGAGAAGAATAGCACATAAAAGAAAAAAGGACAGAAATTTGGGGCTGAAGAAAGGTGTTTGATATCAGAATTTCTACATTTATCTTGTAATTTCCTCAGTGGTGTATGTTTATATTTACCTTATATTTGATACAATAAATAAAAATGATGAAATATTTTAAATTCAAGTCAAAAGGAAAGACTATGAACAGCAAGAAAAGCTGTAAAATTGAATATTTACTGGCAGAGAGAAGATTCATAAAACTACTCAGATACAAAATCGTGTTCCATTTCATGAAAACAGAGGGCTGATTCAAAGGATAAAATTAATAACTCAAAGGAAATACTAAACACACACTAGTGACTCCAAGACCCCAGGGAGTTAAATAAAGAGCCAGAGAATGGTGCCCAGACTGTGGATTATAGTCTGAAAAACATCCATTTTTTTTGTTTGTTTCCAAAGTGCTCAGACCTGTTATTTCGTATCTTCTATTCCCTCCCTGCATGGAATCTATAATCTGCTATAGCCATTTGCTAATACCTTTTCTAACACTGTGTATTGAAGATAGAAAAGAAAAATCACTTGCCTCTTTCATTTTGTATGTTCTTTTTTTTTCTTTCGGAGCATTTTTAATGCTTAGCAAACATTAAACTGCAATAAATCTTGATTTATGTGAAACAGCGGGGACCCACTTTCATTAGGCATGCTCTTTTTATTTGTTTTATAATACAGCAGATTCTTTATGGGCCTCGATGTCTGCATCTGAATTTATAATGGTTTCAGTTTGAGGTAGGAAACACCACGTGCTTAGAGAAAAAGAAGTCACCGTGAAATTTTTAGATAAACAAAGAGAACCAGTGGGCACAATCATATTTTGGTGCTTTAGAGATCCATAAGATCTCTTCAGAAGGAAGAGGAAGAATATGATCAAAATCTCTTGTATGAAATTCTCAAAGAGTAATAAGAACATGAAAATAAAAACTTGTAAAGCATTGAAATGGCAGATGTTGAAAATGAAGCTAGAAATGTCCGCCGCTTCAGACAATAGAGTCTCAGCATGGGTTGCTGTGATTATAAAATTCCCTAGCTTAATTAGATATGCAGAGCCGGTTTTAGCTTTGCAGGTCAACTGAGTGAAAATTAAATCACCGTACTTCTAGCCACAGAGAAGTTTTAGTTCTAGGTACTTTATTTTTACCTTTACACATAAACTTAATCTTGAAATTTTGAAATTTGAAACAAGGCAACTTAAGGGAAATTTTGTATTAAGTTAATTTAGAAAATAATATTATTCTTCAAAATTGAAATTTTGAAAATGAGTGAAATGATTGTGTCTCCTAATTGTCAATTTGAGAGGATCTAGGATTAACCTAGGAATCAAACCTCAGGCTATATTTCTAAGTGATTACCCAAATTAGGCAAATCATTGGAGTGGGAAGTCCTCTTTTAACTGTAGGCAGCACTATTCCATGGGATGGAGAAGTAGACTGAGGATAAAGGAGAAAGTAAGCTGAATACAGCATGTATCACTCTCCATTATGAACACAATGTCTAGCTGCCTCAAGTTCCTACGAAAATGATTTCTCCCGGGGACAGATTGTTCCCTCAAATTTTGCACCAAAATAAACCTATCTTTCCTTAAGCTTCCTTTTTGGATTACTTTCTTCCTGAAATAAGTTACTAATAAGTAGATAGTATAATGTTACTAAAATATAAGGAATTCAGGAGACCGTAAATTTCATTTTGAAGAATATTAATACATCAAATGAAATAGATCTCTGCCATCTGATATCATTTTGGTTTTATGTTACATGGAGAAATGAGTTTGTAGGTATAAGTAAAATATTTTGCAACTAACCTTAAGAAAAGAGAAGCAGATGATATGAATGGACCAACAAAATTCATATCAGAAGAGTATTTTCTTGCCAATTGCAAGATGATAAATGGATTATTTATGAATAAGGAAGCAATGTGAGAAATATTAACTTGGATTGTAATTGCTCATTTCTATTATCACACAGACACCATAATTTAATAAAACCAATAAATGAAATTGCACTTTTTTGATCATGTATTTGTAGCTAATAAATTCTTTAATCTTTCTGCTTAAAGAATAAAATGAAAAAAAATGCTATCTGCTTTCCTATATACGTTATTTTCTTCAAATCATTTTAGTTATATTTTCCCTCGATTAGACTTTCTAAGAACTCCAATGATTTTGATATTAAATTCAATAGCCAAACTTGGTCTTTACCTTATCTGACTTTGTAGTGATGTTTAATACAGATCCTAGTCACTGCTTTATGTCTATCACTGTTTGTATTACTGTTTTTTTTTGTTTTCTATGTTAAAATATCTAGAAACAAAGAAAAAGCTTAAAGAAGGTTTTATATTGGATCACAGTTCAAGACACAGTCCATAATGATAAAAAATAGAGACAGTAGGAACTTTAACCATCTCAATATGTGGCATACATAATCAGGAAGTAGAGAAAAATAGATTCATGCTGCTGTTTAACTCCCTTCCTCTACATGCACTATATTCCACAATTTCAGTTGAGGCATGATATGTTAACCACAGGCAATAATTCCCTCATCAACTAATGTAATCAAGGTAATCCTCCCACCCTTAAAAATGCCTGAGATGTTTAATTACTATAGAACACTATTAGATGCTTTGAAAAGCACTTATTTTTGTCCCTCAAAAGAATTTGAATAAAGTTCAAATATCAATCTATCAACATGTATGGTTGTTTGACAGCTGCTCTTGGAACAGTGACATCAAATTCTTAGTATTCTCTGTTTTCTCTGTGTCTGTGTAAGAACAGATTGCAATTTAGAGTCCAGAGACAATGCTAAAAATAAAGTAAAAATATATTTCTTCTGACCCTTTGAAGTTGAGCTGATATGTGCAAAAATGATAAATGACAAAGGTTTGTGGGCAAGACAGAAAATAGAATTGAAAGTTTTTGATACATAGACCTCTTTCCTTTTTCTAAAAATCACTGCTAAGTACCTTTGTTATTGCTGCCAGTACCACAGATGGAAATTCCTTCTTGTTAAATCTCCCATATCTAGTTTGGCAGTCTCACAAAATAGCCAAAATGCCCTATTTTAGAGGCTGGAATATTCTTTTTTTCTCTTTAAAACATATTTCTTTAGTTTTGAGATTATATTTACATCATACCCCTACTTCCCTTTTCTGCCTCCCAACACTCTAGTATACCTTTTTCACTTTTTTTCAATTCTTATCCTCTTTTTTTCATTAGTTATTGTTACATGCATATGTTTATATCTATATATGTTATTAAGTATCATTTGTATGTTCTAAATATTGACTTTCATAATTTCCCACTGAATGAAAAAGGAGTTAAGACAATATCTAAAAAGTATGGCTGATTAGAGTACACCCACCATATCCAATTCAGAAGGTCCAAGGTTAGAAACTCAAGCACCATATATTGGAATCATTAGAAAAAGAACCACTGGAAGATGGCTTATATTCCTATATGCATAAATACAACCTTCTCAATCTCTGAATATATATATATATATATATATATATATATATATATATACTTTCAGGGTTGATTGCTTGCTATTGACTCTAGTTGCTTATTTGTGGGATGAGGCCTCCTGGGGTAACTCTTGCCATGTTACATGGTTATTTTTTTTCTTATTTTGTAATTTATTACATTTTTAAAAAAATACCAATCCAAGTTCATATGCCCTCCCCTCCTCCCATTCCATCCACAATCCTACCACCCCACCCCCATCCAATCCTCAGAAAGGGTAAGGCATATTGTTTTGGAAAAGTTCCCAGGCCCTCTCTGCTATATCTAGGCTGAGCAAGAAGTTATACACCAAAAGAGAATAGGTTCAAAAAAGCCAGTACATGCAATAAGGATAAATCCTGGTGCCACATCCATTGCCCCCAGTCTGCCCCAACAATTCACTTGTCAGCTACATTCAGAGGGTCTAGCTTGGTATTATACTTGTTTCTTTCTAGTCTGGCTGGTGTTGGTGAGCTCCTATTAGCTCAGGTAAACTGTTTCAGTGGGTAAACCTATCATGGTCTTGACCTCTTTGCTCATATTCTCATTCTTCCCACTCTTCTACTGGACTTTGGGAGCTCAGTCCAGTGCTCTGAAGTGTATCTCTTCCTCTGTTTTCATCATTTGCTGGATGAAGTTTCTATGATGATATTTAAGATATTCATCAGTCTAACTGCAGGGCAAGTCAAGATCAGTCCCCCTCTCCTCTATTGCTTAGGGTCTTAGGCAGGTCATCTTTGGGGATACTTGAAAATGTCTCTAGAGCCAGGTTTCTGCTAGCCCTATAATGGCTCCGTCAATTAAGATATCTCTTTCTTTGCTCTCATCTCTGTCCTTCATCCATCTTGATTTTCCCATTCCCTCAAATTCTCCTTATCCCTTTCCGTCTCCCCTCTTCACCCCCATGCTCCCAATTTTTTCAGGTGATCTTGTCTGTTTTTAATTTACAGCTGGATCTATATGTTTTTCTTTGGTTTCAACATATTACTTAGCTTCTCTAGGATCGTGAACTATAGGTTCAATATCCTTTGTTTATAGCTAGTATCCACTTATGAGTGAGTACATACCACATACATCTTTTTTGGATCTGGGTTATCTGACTCAGGATAGTGATTTCTAATTCCATTTGTTTTAATGGAAAATTCAAGATGTCATTTTTTTTTAACCGCTGAATAGTACTCTAACGTGTAAATGTGCCACATTTTCTTTATCCATTTGGTTGAGGAGCATCTAGGTTGTTTCCAGGTTCTGACTATTACAAATAATGCTGCCATGAACAGTGTTGGTTGAACAAATGCTTTTGTAGTATGTTTGAGCAACTTTTGGATATATGCCCAAGAGTGGTATTGCTGGATCCAGAGGTAAGTTGTTTACCTATTTTCTGAGCAACTGCCATACTGATTTCCAAAGTCATTGTACCAGATTGTAATACTACTAACAATGGATGAGTGTTCCCCTTATTCCACATCCTCTTCAGCATAAGGTATCATCGGTGTTTTTGATCTTAGCCATTCTGACAGGTATAAGATGGTATCTTCAGAGTTGTTTGATTTGCATTTTCCTGATGGCTAAGGATGTTGAACATGTCCTTAAATATCTTTTGGCCATTTGAGATTCCTCTATTTAGAATTCTCTCTTTAGTTCACTACCCCATTTTAATTAGGTTATTTAGAATTTTCATGTCTAATTCCTTGTGTTCTTTATATATTTTGGAGATCAGTCTTTTGTCTGATGTGGGGTTGGTGAAGATACTTTCAGTCCTTTGTCTGATGTGGGGTTGGTGAAGATACTTGTCCATTCAGTAGGCTTCCTTTTTGTCTTAAAAACTATGTCCTTTGCTTTACAGAAGCTTCTCAGTTTCAGGAGGTACCGTTTATTTATTGTTGCTCTCAGCATCTGTGTTACTGGGGTTATATTAAGAAATGGTCTCCTTTGCCAATGTAATGAAGACTACTTCCCACCTTCTCTTCTGTCAGGTTCAGTGTGGTCAGATTTATGCTGAGGTCTCTAATCCATTTGGATTTGAGTATTATGCATGGAGATAAATATTAATCTACTTTCATTCTTCTACATGTTGACATCCAGTTATGCCAGTACCGTTTGTTGAATATACTTTTTTCCATTGTATAATTTTAGCTTCATTGTCAAAAAGCAGGTGTTCATAAGTGTGTGGATTAATATCTGGGTCTTCAATTCTATTCTATTTGTCAACCTCTCTGTTTTTTTTTCACAATACCAATCTGTTTTCGTTATTGTAGCTCTATAATAGAGCTTGCTGTCAGGAATGGTGATGCCTCCAGAAGGTACATTATTGAACAGGATTGTTTTTGCTATCCTAGGGTCTTTTGTTTTTTCCATATGAAGTTGATCATTGTTTTTTCAATATCTGTGAAAAATTGTGTTATGATTTTGATGGGGATTGCATTGAATCTATAGATTGCTTTTAGTAGAATTGCCATTTTTACTATGTAGAGCCTAACTATCTAATAGCATGGGCGATTTTTCCATTTTCTATTATCTTCTTCAATTTCTTTCTTCAAAGACTTAAAGTTCTACTCAAATAGGTATTTCACTTCTTTGGCTAGTATTTCCCCAAGATACTTTATATTATTTGTGGCTATTGTGAAAGGTGATGCTTCTCTGATTTCCCTATCAGCTTCTTTATCATTTGTGTATAGGAAGACTACTAATTTTTTGAGTTGATCTTGTATCCTGCCACGTTACTGAAGCTGTAGGTGTTCTCTGGTAAAGTTTTTAGGGTCATTTATATATACTGTCATATCATCTTCAAATAACAAAAGTTTATTTATTTCAAATTCTTCCTTTCCCTTTTGAATCCCCTTGATTACCTTTTGTTTTCATATTGCTATTGCTAAAATTATAAGAACTATGTTGAAGATATATGGAGAGAATTTACTGACTTGTCTTGTTCCTGATTTTAGTGGATTTTGTTCTGAGTTTCTCTCCAGTTAATTTGATGTTGGTTGTTAGCTTTTGTTATGTTTAGGTATGTTTCTTTTATCCCTGATATCTCTAAGATGCTTATCATGAAGAGGTGCTCAATTTTGTCAAATGTTTTTCAGCATCTAATAAGCTGATCATATTTTTTCTTTCAGTTTATTTATATGATGGATTACATTGATAGATTTGTGTATGTTGAGCCAGGCTGAAATATTGAAAGGGAGTATGGGAGGAGGTGGAAATTTTTAATAAAAAAATTAGTAAAAAAAATAAAGATAAAGAAAAAATATAAATTATGCTGAATGTGGTGGGTCTTACCTGATATCACTGATCTGAAAGCTGAGGCAGAGGATTAAATTTGAATTAAATATGTACTAAAATAATCCATATAGTCAAAGTATAATCATTACTAAGATCAAAATTTTAAATATCCTCTTAACTTTTTCATAAAATGAGTCAATCTGTTTTTGTAACATATAATATCATACATAATTTATTATATTTCCTTGTTCTCACTACCATTTATCAGATATAAATTAAGATATGAGCCAGTCCAAAGTCTGTACTTTAAATATTTATGTTAATCCATTTACACCAAAGCTATGCTTTCTTCACACCGATACACTCATATTCTTTATTTTTCTATCTTCCACATATATTTGAGTACTAATTGTAATGTATCATTTTTATATTACTTTATAAGATGTGCCTGCTTTATTTATAAATATGCTCTTATATACCAAGTAATCATAGCTGTGTACATTTAAGAAAGGTTTTAGGACCAGTTAGTAAGGACTTATAATTTTCCAATGGAAATAACCACAATCTCAGAGAACTTAGGCAGCAATGATGACAGTAAGAGAGATTTACATAGATCTAATCTACATGGGTAGTAGAAAAAGACAAGATCTCTTTAGTAACTTGGAAGCATGGGGACCTTTGTGGAGGGTTGAAGTGGGAGGGGAGAGTCAGAGAAAAATGTAGAGCTCAGTAAAAATCAACAAAAAAAAGAAAAAGAAAAAAAGAAAAATTAAAATACATACATCAAGTGTATATATTTGAATGACATCGAAAAATGAAAAAATGAAACTAAGTATGATATTCAGAAAAATATTATTAAATAAGAACTCAATTAAGGCTCAGGAAAACCACAGAAGAAAGAGACAGAATGCTTGCAAGAGCTAGAGGACAAGGTCAGGACATCCACTATGACATATTTTTCTAACGTACGACAGGGAGGTTTACACATAAAATCTCAAAAATTCTGTCATCTAAATACATTTTACACAATGGTAACACCAGTTGACGTGTTAGCATAGATGAGAGAAATTGAACAAGGCCTCATCCCTAGATAAAGTACCACAGGAAATAAATGGTTGCTAAGAAAAGGACAATAAATATTCTCTAGAGACATATGGCTTAACAGGTTATCTAATCCCAAGATCTCAGCCCTAAACACATATGGTTAATATTAAATGAGCTCAACATGTTATATTTATACGTATGTATGTCTTTAAGAGTGCATTTGTGTGTGCAATATTTCATGATAAGAGGCCCAATTTTTTTTACATCAAAAAAAAAATGAAATCATGATAATGTAAAACTCATTCACAAAAAATTGTTTTGTGTTTATCTTATTTGTAGTATGTCTAAAGGGCTAATTAATCATATTTAGGAGAAAATAAACCAATCCTTTTAAATCAGAGTGAAAATATAGATGAGAAATTCAGAAATATATAATTTAATTGGCGTTTTGTTGTATGATCCAAGCAGGATTAGAATGTATGACAACAGGGAATGATTGTTCACACTTGTGCTGAAGGAAGAACTACGCTGTATGCTATCACATTTTGATTATGACTAGTACATTGTTATGGGTCTTGATATGACCAACTGTATGATTGGATGTTTTCTACAACAAATCACAGTGAATAGGATTCTTAATATACTATCCATTTTTCTTCAAAAGGAGGTTTCCACAAAACTCCTCACAAAGCTAAATCTCTTACCACTGACCATTTGCTTTTTAGAAATTAACCACATGTTGTTGCTGAGACTTTCATTTCTATCAAAAGATTTTATACAGAAACCAAAGTGGTAAATAATTTAGTAGTTGGATAAACTATAAAGGATTTTTCAGCAAAAACAGTCTTTTGCTCTCATTCTTTGATGTAAAGGAGAACAGGGGAAGATGAGAATTTAGTCAGTGGAACTTTCTCAGTAAATCTATCCATAGGTAGTGCATAAAATTATTTTTTTAAATCATCTAAACTTTGCAGTCAGGGAAAAATGAAATGAGAAAAGTAGAAGCATTTTTTAATAAAAATGAGATGAACTGCTGCAAGGAAAACACTCTAGAGGAAAAAGAATTCAGTTTTTCACAAACATATCCAGCACAGAAGATGAAAACAAACATACCTGAGTTTCTAGTATTCCTTTCAGCCTAAGTGGTTTAGTACTCTGTGTGATTTCTATTTATTGGACTTAAAAAGGAAACATGTTTGAAATATAAGGCATGATGAAATTGGTAGCCCAAATTATTTTTCATTTATCAGTGGTAGGGACAGTAAAGTAACAAAGCAACTAACTGTAAATGACAGTGAGAGCATGCTGATGTATAGAAAGTTACCTTAATTTTCTCAGCCAGAATACCAAGGAAAGTAGAATAGCTGTAAAATGTTAATATTTTCTGAACCTTGGTGTAATAGTATGTTATAGTTGTATCCATTAAGATTGGATTCCAGAACTCTGCATTTTGATAGGCTCTGATATTCTGTAGTGCTTTCCATGTGTTTAAAGAGAAGTTTCTTTGATGAAGGTAAAGGGAAATTACAAAGGAAGAAATCCAGTTAAAATAAACAATTAAAAAGATGCCACTTATTTATTACCTATAGGTAAATAAATATTTTCAAAGCAAGTGAATGCATGGTAAAATGAAAAGGATATCTATTGAATAATATAAAATGTAGACTATTAAACAGAATATACTATTAGGAACAAATTTATTTAAGGAAGAACTTGGTCAAATGATTTTTGTTGATAAGTAGAAATTGGGAAATTAATCACAGATATTTTATTTGTCATATTAGAAACAGTGAAAGAAAATGAAAAAAATTATCTACAAAAGAATAGCAGTGTATAAAGTAAAATGAAATGTAGCAGATTCTACATATAATATAAAATTAGCAGAGTTAAGTGTTTATATAAAAATGAATTAGCAGATATTTCTGTACAGGAAAAAAACAATAAATGTTTTCACCTCTCAGTGTCAAAAGACACCTCACACATTTATATTCATTTCTGCCTAGATTCAGGGAGGCATTGAAAATATAAAAACACATGATTAGGACTGTAGCCACTCAAATTTTGTGGCCACATAAATTTAAATTTTATATATTTTTTTACTGTTTCTAAATATCCTTCCCGTTCTATCTCCTCATCACCATCATCTTTCTTTTTCTATATTTTCACATATCATCTTAAATCGCAAAATGATATACAAATAGCGAGAGAGCCATTTAAACTATCTCGTCTCAATTTTCTAATCTACTATGTGGAATAACCATAATCCTGTATTAAAGCAATTAGTATCAATTGAATGAGATAACATATCAATTGCCCTTGTCAGTATATCAAAGTTATATGTTATACCTGCATAAAGTCACTATTTTTTTTTGTCATACTGCTCCAAAGTTTGAGTGTACTCTATTTCAAATTAATTGTTAAACCATAAATATGTATCTTTTCTCTCTCTACACCTAAAACTCTGTTGAGGCTTTGAAAGCATCAGATCATCAAACGTTGTTGCAGCAAACAATGTGGCCTAAAAAGAAAATATTTTCTCCTTAAATACTCAATATCAAAGAACATACTCAAATAAGCTCTGCCTTCTGTATCTACAGAACATAATAAGCACAAAGTGTGCTAATTATAAGTCTGTACTTTAATTTTAATTTTTATTTAATCTTCTAATTCAGAGCTCTGTGTGAAGCTTGTTGTAAGAAGTGATAATTGGTAAGGCTAGATTTAGGCTTTTAGAGAAAAGAAAAACACTTTCAATACTTCAATTTGAGTTCTAATATTTGACATTTAGCTTCAGAATAAATGTAGCTATTTCAAAAGTGCTTCATCAAGCATATTTATATTTCTGATAATTTTACATTTTCCTTTTATTCCCTGACTACAATGAAATGCATCATTAAATTTCCAAATTGAGATTTAGTTTCCTTCAATTCTAATATACAGTCTTCAAGTACAAAGCTTGCTCTTGATTTCATTTACACAATTTGAAGTCTCTGAACACTGTTTTACATATTTGATCGGAAGTTCCTAGGTGAACAAGTTTATTTTTCAAATATTTTCCAAAGGTGTGTATCTAATTACTGTTTGAGTTCATGTAAAATTAAGTTATCTTTTTGTATATAGAAATATTATTTTTGTTAGAAGTATATTAGAATTACAAGTTGATGAGAACAAAAGTTTTTTTTTCATAAACTTGTCATCTTAGTAGTAGAAAAATCAAAAAACAGTTTCAGCCCAAATTTTTGTGGCATATATAGGTGCAAATAAGAAGAAGACTTTACAAACACAATAATTATAAATATTTGTCTATATGGATCATTTAAACCCAGAAATATATAGAGGATATGTACAGAGAAATATAACTAGTAAAAGATACATGATGGATGATACAGACAAACTACTAGTTAACTAATTCCCATAATAAATAAATTAATAAATAAAGTATTAATGAGTATCTGTAAAACTAATATTCTAATTCATAACTAAATGTAACCATTACAGTCAACAATGCTCCACAGAAATCTGTGTCTAAATAAAGTACCTCTTAGAAATCAAGTAGACAACACTAGTTTTAATAATACAGATTACCAAATGCATAAATTTTGATATCCCATGAATGGAAATATAAGAAATATCTTTAAATTATTTCTTTGGTCATAATACTTCTGCTTATCTTTTGTACTTAGTCCTTAGAGAAACTAATTTCATTCAGTTATAAACTGATAGCAATTTTTTTGTCTACATCTTATATTTCTTATGTTCTGTTCTAGAGTTTTACAAAAATCTACTTACTATATGGGATACCTGGAGAAGAACACTCAGTGAATGAGATATGCAGGACAGATACTGTATCTTACCTTTAAGGAGATAATTCTCAGATTCAGTCTATTCAGTTTTTCACACTGCCATAACTTGATGCTGCCTATTTTTCCATACATTATCATCAAACACTGGAAAGACAGCATAAAGGAAGACTGTAGAACCATGGGTATGACAATAACACAAGCATCTAGGACTGCCCAGGATTGGAACAACTGGAAAATCACTATAAACATACTGCTCATGCATGATTAAGCATTGCCAGGGCATATATCATGATGATAATTTGCCCATAACAATTACTTGCCTACTATTACTGGTTTATCTTCCAGCCTTAATTCACTGTCCTTTTCAGTTCTGTCTGTGTCAGTTCTCTAGAATTATTTCTAAAAATAATCAACCATACCAAAAATTCGTACATTTGTAGTCTTTGATTTTTATATATGGGGAGCAAGTACAGGATGGTGATAATCACTTTTAATGTGCACACATACACACACACACACACACACACACACACACCTATAAACATACATATATATCAAATCACTTTAAACCTTCATGCTGAATATCAGCAATTCAAACTCATTTATAGTCTCTAATATGATAACTTAAAATCACTTATATTGATTGGAAATAACAAGTAATTAAATCAGTTATAGCAAGTAGTTTACTGTAAAACTCCATTTAAGTGCATAGTGAACATATCTGGAATATGAAATTTTGAATAGAACAGTTGGGCTGCCAAAACTGTTGTTTAAAAATAAGTGTGCAGAAGCCTTATACACTGTCAATGTTGACATAAATGAAATTAAATTATACATAGATAGTATGTATTTGACTTGCATTCATTCTTCATAGAGCATGTTCAAAATTATTGGGAGGACTAATCCCAAATTTACTTATTGCTTGTTGATATTGTTTTTAATTTTCTTTTAAAAACAAACAGAAGGATCTAGGACATTGCTTTACTGTTATATCTATATGAAAAAAACAAATTAATCAACTATGATTGTTCCATGTCAGAGGCCACCCCTTCAGTCTAAATAAGATCAATAGTTGACACAATTGTGATATAGCATCATATAAGGTGAACATAGAAGATATAATAGGACATACATTAGGATAGGTATACATATATTTATTATTATTTTGCATAGTTTATTTTAATGAATTCCTCTGACTAACTATATAAAAATCACCTGCAAACTGATGAATAATTAAGTAAATTGATGTAGGTGATATATAAGTAGATAAATATATAAGATTCACAGATGCACAGATGTTACACAGAAAGATAGGCTGAGTGTTTTTGTAAATGACACAATCTAGCTTTATCTGGAAAGAAAAACTTCAATTGACATAACATCTCTAACAGTTTGGCCTCTGGGGTATGTTCTTGATTCGTGATTGATGTGGAGGTGTCAGATATATGATGGGAAATACCATCCATTCTGAGTTGTGTAAAATAGCGAAGTGAATAAGATATTGAGAGCAATCTATTATATAGTGTTATTTCTTGTCTTTGCTTCTGTTCATGACCCAAATTCTTTTTAGGATGGTGTATAATTAGTATGTGTAAGCCAAATAAAGTAATTCCTAGCCAATTTGCTTTTTGTTTATACAGTTTCATTGTAATAATTGAAAGAAATCTGAATATAGATTATAGATAGATTGATATTCTGGACCAACCTACCTGCCACAT